>JAFLJL010018834.1:7500-12500 GCA_018398815.1 Conus ventricosus | reverse complement strand
GTGTCATTTATGCCCGGGGTCAGAGTCAGAGTGTGGGGCTTCACAAAGAAGTTGGTCTGACTCCAATCTGCCAAGGACATTGAATAAACCATGCAGGCAGCAGGAACATGTGTCTTTCTATATACATGTATGCATGCAAGTGTTTTAAAAAAAAAAAAAAAGATCAAAGATCAAAGTGTCCATAGGCAACTGGCCCTAGGGACATCTGGCCCTACGGACAGAGAACTGTCTGAAGTTCAACGTATCTGGGGCACAGCATGATAGAAGATGGAACCCCTCGCTCTCCTTTAGCCACCTTTAACTTTCCCTGAAGTGAACCAGGTACCCATTTGCATACATGCTAGAAAGCATGAAGTGAAAGTTATATGTATATCTGCATAATTGTAAGTATGTAGGTACGTACGTATCGTATGCATTATGTATGTATGTTTATGAATGTACGTATTCGTGTATGTATTTATGTATATATATGTATATATAGTATGAATGTGTGTATCACTGTATGTATGCATGCATGTACTTGCCCCCCCCCCCCCCCCCCAACTTAATTGTTCGGATATATATATATATATATAATATATATATATATAATATAACGCCGAGCAAGTAAGTAGTGGGGGGAAACAAGTGCAGGCTAACAATTCTTCCGTCATTTTAGTAATGTCTTGGCAAAGATTTGAACTTAGAGAAGAAAAAAAAAGGGGGGGGGGGGGACTGAAGAAAATGGGTACACAAAATTAAGAAAGTATATTATAATTATGAAAACCCTTCACTAGCTGCATGAGGGAACCATCGCAATCCCTCCCGAACACATATCTATTGGTATTGCCTGCTCCTAGGCCTTTCGTCCGCTGGATCGGACTCATCAGAGAGACACGGCTGATTGTGTCTGTGCTCTTGGCGTCAAATTGAGACACATCACAGTCCATAGCTCTGTGGTGTTCTCACCACCAAGGGTTAAAAAAAAAGAATCCAAAAGCACCCCCAAAGCAGCCAGTGAAGGGTAGTAAATGAAACAAAAGTAAAGTGTGGAGAGGAAAAAATGTTGCTGAAAAACCAAAAACATTATGCAAACAGTGTGAAGTGTGGGGACAATCTTTGAGCCTACAATGCTTGAGGAACCCATTGAAGGATGCAAGGGAGATCAAAAGATACGGAACAGTCAGAGTGGTCAGTTCTGCTGTTCACTATAACACACACACACACACACACACACACACACACACAGCAAGATTGCTCTTATGTCTTAGATTGAAGAAATAAGGGGAGATAAGCATTCATATCTGCAGTGGTAGATAATTCTGCCTAACAGTATGTGCTTGAGTGTGTGAATGGGGAATAATAAATGCTTCTCACGATGAGCCTTCAGCAAGCTTATAGTCATCAAGGGGAGACAATCTCCAAAAGGCAGGAAACTCACTAACATATCATAACTCATGGTCATTTTAATAACATCGGCGGTGGGCAAACCAAAAACCATCCTGATGACAGCGCAACACGCTCGAAACAAATTTGTAGATAGTTTTAAGATTCCTCTTTTAACTTGTTTTAACTATATATATATATATATAAGATTCTCTTTTAACTTGTTTTAACTATATAATATATATATATATATATATATATATAATTCAAGAAAGGATTTCCACTTCATGGTGAAGACCGGGCGAAGGAATGTATTTCGGATGTGATGTGTGCCTTAAACATGTAAAGCGACAGATAGAGAGAGAGAGAGAGAGAGAGAGAGAGAGAGAGAGAGTTGACGTCTTTTTGAACATTGACGTAGGGGGACCTAGTGCTAGAACTACGTTTCTACAGAAGTGACGTGAAGGTACTGAAGAAGGCTTCGCAGAGGAGCCGAAATTATTTACAGTAATAATATTGATCTATAGCTTCCTTTTAAAGTGGTCAAGTTTTCTTTGTTGTTCTTTGTTATTCCTTCTTCTCTGAAGACTCCAGATGTGTGCGGTGCCAGCGATTTTTGGACTATTATTTTGTGTGTAGTATATAATATATATATATATATGGGCAAAGCTGAGGGTTTTTTCTTCAAACTTTGATCTACAATAGATACAACGCAAGACTAAACGACTTAACACTAGTTTCGTTGTCAAACAGGCATATACTACAAACCCTATACCAGCAACCTGTAGATACAATAGAACAGACATTGCACGTGCTCATCTTGTAGAATGTAGAGAAGAGATTGAGCATAGAGTCTATGAATGACTGTCCAACGGCAGAGACTTACTATGAGTCAACATGACTGTATAAGGAGGACGGAACAGAGACAGTACACACAACATCTGTTGCATAGTTTGATGAGTCAGAGACTTCACACGTCTCGAGAGGGGCCCGGAGTCATATGGTTAGAGTGGTTGCCTACAGAGCCGATGGTCGTGAGTTCGAGTCACATACGCGATCAGATTTTTTTCGACTTGAAAACTCTCGGTCCACCTAGCAGTAAATGGGGACCTGGTTCACTTCAGGGAGGGCTAAAAGCGGTGGAAGAAGAGGAATGAGGTCCGCCTTCCATCATGCCGTGCCGGAGGCACGGTGCTACTCTGTCAGTTCACTGCCCCTTCGGCCAACAAGCTCTGGGAGCTTTTTTTTTCCCTTTTAACTTCATGCAGGTTACCTTGCCACATAAACCAATAACCCTTGTGTGGATGTTGGTTGCTTCTTTACGACACGTAGCCACCCCCCTGCCCCCTCCCGCCCGTATCCCTTTCCCATCTCCCCTGCAGTCTGAATGTTTGGTGTGAGAATCTTCCTTTACTGTTCGAATCTTCCTTTTGTCTGTCATTCTCGTATCTTCCTCTGTTCTGTCACCCTCTGCCTTTGTTTTAGAAAGTGTTGTCTGTCTTCACTGTTGTCTATTTTTTCTCTCTCTCTTTTCTTGACCATTCTCCTGTCTTTGTTCTGGAAATTCTTCCCCATTGATTCCTGGTTCTATTAGTGGCATACCAGGTTTTTTTCTCTCTCTCTATAATCGTAAACTGGTGATGAGATAGGAGAAGTTGAACATACAATCCAGGATGGACACTAGCCGTCCATTCTACAGAAGCTCCTATTCGTGGCATGCCGTTAAAAAAAACGGGGGGGGGGGGGGGGGGGGGGGGGGATTTTATATATATAACTGGTTGCTGCATGTGAGGCACGTGCACACTATGCAGAGCAAAGTTAACCAGCGACAAGTACCAGGCATGCAGCCTTTATAAAGCTGCGCTACAAGGTTCAGGTAACGACTTGCCGTCTGAACGCTACAGAGATGCCAAGACTACGAGCAGAGGAACGCAATCGTCCCTAGGCCATCTGGAGGCTGATGTGGATGCCAGGCAGGTCGCCAACATCTTTAACGTCCACATCTCAACCATCTATCGCCTGCAGTACCGCATGCGAGTCACTGCTACCACTGATGATCGTCCCCGGCCAGGCCGTCCTCGGGTCACCACATCAAGAGAGGATCGCCATCTTGTTCGAACCCATCTGCGGGACAGGCGACAAACAACCGCTAACACTGCTCGACAGGTGCCTGGGAATCTCCAGCAACGAATCAGCCTCAACACTGTGCGGCGGCGTCTTCAGGAGAATGGGCTGGCATGTAGGCGTCCTCACAGAGGTCCGGTACTGACACCAGGACACCGGCAGGACAGGCTGCAGTGGGCACAAGCCCGAATCAACTGGCGCAGGCAGCAATGAGGACGCATACTGTTCTCAGATGAGAGCCGTTTTTGTATTGACATGGCTGACGGTCGTGTCAAATATGGCGTCAACCTGGTGAACGCTATGCTGACTCTTGTGTGGTAGAGCGGAACCCCTGGGGAGGCCCGAACGTTATGATACGGGGTGCAATTGGCATTAACCACGCCATAGGACCAGTCATCTTTCAGAACATTGGTCCTGGTCGCGGACAGGGTGTCAATGCACAGCGCTACATCAACCAGGTGCTCAAACCCCATGTCGTTCCTTTTTTTGCGCAACACCCAAACTGGACATTCCAACAGGACAATGCAAGACCACACACCGCCAGGGCCACCCAGCAATTTCTTCAGCATAACAACGTCAATGTGCTGCCCTGGCCAGCCCTCAGTCCCGATTTAAACCCAATAGAACATTTTTGGGATGAACTTGGCAGACGGTTGGACCTCCTGCGTCCACGACCAGCAACAGCGGCTCAACTTCACCAGGCCATCGTCCATGTGTGGGCTGGTGTGCCAAGGGAACGCATCAACCACCTGGTCCACTCAATGAGCCGCAGGTGTCAAGCAGTTGTCAACGCAAATGGTGGCCACACACGGTATTAGGACTTCAAGCTGGTTTGTCACGTGACCTTGGATTTTCCACACAAAAGACATATTGCTGATGACATTTTCACAAATTACCGGTGTAATGAATCAAATCGCGTTGAATTCTCGCTTCCACTCTGTACAATTGTGACCAATAAAATTCACCCCCAACCTTCAGCTTGTTTTGTTTTCGCGATTTTTATGGAAGTCAGTATATATATATATATATATATATATATATATATATATATATATATATATATATATATATATATATATATATATATAATGCTGAACAATTAAGTAGTGGGGGAAAGCAAGTGCAGGTCAACAATTCTTCCATCATTATAGTAATGACTAGCCAAAGATTTGAAATTAAAAAATAAAATAAAAATTCGTACACTGGTGTTGATGTAGATAAAATTGAACACACAACCCAGGGTGGATACTAGCCTGCCAGTCCGCATGGTCTGTTATTCCTTATGACCTTACGACCTTTCTACATGCTACTAAATGGTACAGACAGAAAATACCTTACACGATTCACCATGCAGAGTGCGCAAAACAGAGAGTTTGCGACAGTTACTTTGAAGGATGAACAGAACGAAGACTGTGTACTACTTCCTTTACAGAATAGACACAACAGTGAATTTACACCAGTAATCTTGTGGAATAGACACAACAGGGAATTTACACCATAATCTTGTGGAA
>JAFLJL010018834.1:0-2500 GCA_018398815.1 Conus ventricosus | reverse complement strand
ATACATACACAGATACATGCATACAACAATACACAGATACATGCATACAACAACAATAACACACACACACACACACACACACACACACACACACACACACACACACACCACCACCACACCACACACACACACCACACACCTCACACACACACACACACACGCACACACACCGAACTGACAAGTATATGTTTCCATCTTTATTAGGATAACTGTTGAAAATCGCCTCTTCACACGTAAGAGAGATCATATAGAAAATCTAGTCGCTTAAGTATATGACCGTTGTATCAACAGAGTACAACAAGATAATACAACTACAGTTAACCAGTTCAGAATAACAGATCCGAATTTCTGACTGGGACTTATAACTAATGAACAAAAATTCAAATATTTTTGAAATACGTGTAATCAGACAACCAGGTTGGGATCTATCCGAAAGGAAGGGAAGATTTGTTTTGTAAAAGATATACCATCCCTTACAATAGACGGTAATGAAGCACATGAAAGAATTGGTCAAACCTCAGAAATATAGCAAGCATTGCTTAGAAACTAACCGGGAAACAAATGCTCCTCACCTGGCAGTGGTAGCAGATCTGTTGAACTAGAAAAGTGTTTGCATTTAGGAACCTTTTCAAAAATGTTATTTCATAAACGTTACTGAAAGGCAAACTGAAATAAATGCAAAGACAGTATATGTCATGACAAGAGATGTTATGCACGAACTGAAGTAAATTTTCACGTGAAAGTGCAGGTGACGATTTTGAAAAGGGAGAATTTTTGTAAGTATGACCAGAATGTTATGTCATATGTCAACAGCACTTGACTCCCTAACCTTTTCTTGTTGTTGATTGGGCGCTGGGGCACGTGGTGGGTTGAGAGAAGCTCACTGTTTGTAGGATGGGTGTGCTCCCGATATGTATGGCAGACCAGGAGTTGCCAAACAGGAGGATAGGTCCCTTGACTTGGGTCAAGATAAACAAACATTTTTCAACCTTGGGGATTGGAACGGAACCTTTTTCTGATATAGCATTCTTCTTAAAACCGAAAAGACAGAGGAGTCAAGTTACCACTTTCCACGTCACTGATGAGAAACAATCAGGTTTCGAAATACCGGTATCTGACCAGGAGTTATATGTTAGTGAGTTTCCTCCACATTGGAGATTGTCTCCCCCTTGGAGACTATAAGCTTGCTGAAGGCTCATTTTGAGAAGCATTTATTATTCCCCATTCACCCTCACAAGCCCATACTGTTAGTTAGGTAGAATTAACTACCACTGCAGATATGAATGCTTATCTCCCCTTATTTCATCAATCTAAGACATAAGAGCAAGCTTTGTTTTTCTCACGGCCTATTGAGCAGGATACATGTCGTTGAGTGCAGTGTCTTTCTCATGGCCTATTGAGCAGGATGCATGTCGTTGAGTGCAGTGTCTTTCATGGCCTATTGAGCGGATACATGTCGTTGTATGCAGTGTCTTTCTCATGGCCTATTGAGCAGGATACATGTCGTTGAGTGCAGTGTCTTTCTCATGGCCTATTGAGCAGGATACATGTCGTTGAGTGCAGTGTCTTTCTCATGGCCTATTGAGCAGGATACATGTCGTTGAGTGCAGTGTCTTTCTCATGGCCTATTGAGCAGGATGCATGTCGCTGTATGCAGTCTCTTTCTCATGGCCTATTGAGCAGGATACATGTCGTTGTGTGCAGTGTCTTTCTCATGGCCTATTGAGAAGGATACATGTCGTTGTATGCAGTGTCTTTCTCATGGCCTATTGAGCAGTATACATGTCGCTGTATGCAGTCTCTTTCTCATGGCCTATTGAGCAGGATACATGTCGTTGTGTGCAGTCTCTTTCTCATGGCCTATTGAGCAGGATGCATGTCGTTGTATGCAGTGTCTTTCTCATGGCCTATTGAGCAGGATACATGTCGTTGTGTGCAGTCTCTTTCTCATGGCCTATTGAGCAGGATACATGTCGTTGTGTGCAGTCTCTTTCTCATGGCCTATTGAGCAGGATACATGTCGTTGTATGCAGTGTCTTTCTCATGGCCTATTGAGCAGGATACATGTCGTTGTGTGCAGTCTCTTTCTCATGGCCTATTGAGCAGGATACATGTCGTTGTGTGCAGTCTCTTTCTCATGGCCTATTGAGCAGGATACATGTCGTTGAGTGCAGTGTCTTTCTCATGGCCTATTGAGCAGGATACATGTCGTTGTGTGCAGTGTCTTTCTCATGGCCTATTGAGCAGGATACATGTCGTTGTATGCAATCTCTTTCTCATGGCCTATTGAGCAGGATACATGTCGTTGAGTGCAGTGTCTTTCTCATGGCCTATTGAGCAGGATACATGTCGTTGTGTGCAGTCTCTTTCTCATGGCCTATTGAGCAGGATGCATGGGACGATTTAACAGAGTGACGCATTTATGTTTTTCTTTCTTCTTCTTTTTTTTGTTTTTGTTTTTTTATGAAGGTTGGATTTATGCTGTGCTAGCAAACGGATC
>JAFLJL010018832.1:40000-50000 GCA_018398815.1 Conus ventricosus | reverse complement strand
GGCGATTCGGATGTACTTGCTCAACGCTCCGCATAGTTCTGTTCATTTCCGCCAGCAACTGTGAAAAGACAGTGCAACAAATCGTGCTAGTGTGGAGGCAAATATCAGTGAACTGGTCTGTGCAAAAAAAAATGATTGACTTATCATTGTGGAGGGCCAGAATTGGCACATACTGTGCTAAAATGTGATTGACTTATCATTGTGGAGGGCCAGAATTGGCACATACTGTGCTAAAAACCTGAAGGTGACTGAACTGTGTGAGCACCATTTTGAAACTTGTTCGGGTGGCGCGTTGTGTCGGCCGTGCTCTACGTGTGTGCTGTGTTGTCAGTCATTCACACAGTGTGGACATTGTTTGTTCACCAAACTGACAACATTAAATACTTTCAAGGCGCACCAAGAGAACAACGGTAGGTGTGGACGAACAATTCGAGCCGAGTGACATCGTCAGTCTGGATCACGGTGACCTACATGTATCCGAACTGATCGTGATGTGTTGTGTTGCCAACGCTGTGCGTACGATGTGGAAACAGCTGTTAAGTGGAGACATCGAGCAGAATCCTGGCCCTGATCCGCATGGCACTAGAGACGATAATAAGATGGAATCAACACTGACTAAGGACAGCACAATCAGTGCCGATTTTGCCGCGGAAATCATGTCGGCTCTCGCGCAACAAAGAGAAGAATGGAAAGTAGACGCGCGAAAGGCAGACAGAGCAGCAGAGAGAACAGAGAGAACAGAACGATTTCATACGCCACGAACTGACAGATATCAAATCAGAACTAGGGAGAGTGTCAGAGAAGTGTAGTGAAATCAACAACAGGTGTACAATAGTTGAAACGGAACAACACAGACTGTCAGCCGTCATAGAACACATGTGCACGGATTTAGATCAGTTGTTTCGAAGCAACGGCACAAGGGAAGAAACAGACTGAGAAACTGACAGTGACTGTGAACAAATTAGAGCAACAAGTTACGATGATGTCAGAAGAAATAGACAGATTAGAGGGTTTTCAAGGCGCAATAATTTGCGAGTCTTTGGTATCCCTTCAGGAGCTAAAGAAGACTTCGAAAGCTGTGCTAGATGTATTATTGACACATTGAACAGCGTTGACAGCTCTAAAGTGTGGACAGAGAATGACATTGTGCGTGCACATAGGGTGGGCCATGCCAGACCAGGCGAGTCAAGAACAATGATTGTTTGTTTCATGCAATGGCAAGACAAAATGAAAATAATGCGCGATCGCGAGCTACGATACGAATTGGAGAAAAGAGGTGTTAGATTAGCAAACGATCTTACGAGAAGACAGGCAGCAACAGTAGCCAAGGCAAAACAAGACGGCATGGCAGCCTACTTTGTCCGGGAAAACTGACAGTAGGACCACGTAGACCCGATCCACGATCGTATGCAGAGGTGGCAAGAGCGGATACACGATCTGTTACAACACTTCGAAGTACTGGCACGGATGGAACGTCTGCCGACACCCACGTGGCAGGTGGCACTGGCACGGGGATTCCCCTTCGCGTCACTGTGACGACAGACAACACAGCAGCCAATGGGGAGCGGCAGAAGGAATGGAGGCGGAGAAAAGAGGTCAGCACGCGCTGGGGGGTGGTGACCGTGCGATCAACCTACGGTCAGCGTGAAGCCGGGGAAGCAAGCAGCCAACCAGCCGTGACACCAACACACAGTTGTGCGGATTCTCCGAACGTGCGAACGCCTACTTCGACACCTGTGTTCAGTGGCAGAGCACGATCTTGTGACGTGTTGCCTGACCAGAGCCGGGATCCTCCGACCAGTTCACGTCACCACGAGGCGGGGGCCGTATGCCAGTGTGTGCGTGGTGTGACGGACAGGAAAACTCCCACCAGTGGATCACGGTATGGACAGGGGAAGGGGTGGCCACCCACGGTACAGGACGAGGGTCTGGGTCAAGAAAACAAACTGGCATTAATTCTTATCTGGCTAAAGATGTCCGTGGGAGATCTTTAAGATCAAAACGTGCTCAACATAGGACAGGCTAGACTATCAGGAAAAAGAACTGACGTTTCTTAATTATAACATAGAAAATTTATACACTAAACTTAATGATGCTTCGTTCATTAATTATATAAATGGTTTTGATTTTGTGTGCCTCACTGAGACATTTGTTCATGAAATGTTTGATTTCTCTGGTGTGTTTATTGATTTTGTAAAATTTCATGCTCCAGCAAAGAAATTATCATATCAAGGTCGTCATTCTGGTGGTGTATTGCTAATGGTGAAGAAAATATATGAAATGTTTGTCACTCAGGTCAGTGTAAATTGTGATAACGTGATAGTCCTGAATGTTAGCAAATCATTGTTTAATACAACTAAGGATGTTCTACTGATTGCATGTTATGTAGTACCAGAAGGAGGGCCGATATATAACAACTATGCAATTAAAGATGGAATCTTGATCCTTGAAGATAATATGTTAGACATTACAGAAAATAGGGATGTAAATATTCTGTTATGTGGTGATTTGAATGCACGGACTGGACGTCAACAACCAAAACTGGAGCCTATGTCAAATTTTACACCTGGAGATGATGATAGCGATGATGATGAAGACGTTGATGGGGAGGGTGATTATAATATTGATGTCTATGATGGTGATGATTCATATGATGAAGATGGTTGTACTGAAGATGATCATAAAAGGGACAATGAAAATGATGTGTTAAAGCGCCGCTCAAAGACTTGTATGTAAATAAGTTTGGTAAATCTTTGTTAGATTTGTGTTTTATGTTTGATCTAGATATTGTGAATGGTACATGCAATGATGATTCGAAAGGAGAGTTTACATTTGTATCACCTAATGGTAGTAGTTTAATTGATTATTTCATTGTCACTAAAGATTTACTAAGAAATTGCAGAATGAAGGTTGGTGATTCTTTATTTTCCTGGCATTTACCTGTAGAACTAAAATGGAAAACAGGTAATATGAACGTAAGAAAAGAGCATCCAGTATGTCATACAGAAGAGCGCTTTGTTTGGTCTGAAGAACATGCAGAGACTTACAAGGAGGAACTAGATTCAGACGAGTTCAAACAGTGCTGTGATGAAGCTACAGAGCATCTTAATGTGAATATCAACACTGGTTTAGAATATTTTGTGAAAGCTTTGTATAGTGCAGCTGCGTGTATGGTAAGGACCAAGGGTAAAAACAAGAAAGAAGTGAGCGATTGGTTTGATTTTGAGTGCGAGAATAAGAAAAAACTTGTGAACAGGTGTTTGAAGCGATATCAAAGAACCAAATCTGTAGCACTGAAAAAAGAACACAAAGCAACTTACGTTAGGGAAAGGAAAGACTATAATTTACTGAAAAAAGAGAACAGAAAAGAATTTGATGAAAAACAAATTAATAGATTGAAAGCATCTGTTAACGACCCTAAATTATTCTGGTCTACCATTCGATCGATCAGTAGAAAACCAGTAATTTATAATGAAATCAGCTCGCAACAATGGTATGAACATTTCTACAGTGTATTTAATGGATTTGATAACGATTGTGAAGATTTGAGCGTAGATATCGATAGTGACGAGCAAATTACTGGCGAACCATTGTTTAATGACCAGATAACAAGAAATGAAGTCTTAAACAGTATAAAACACATCAAATGTGGAAAAAGTGCTGGGCCAGACAAAGTAGTTGGAGAAATGTTCAAATGTGCTAACTCTGTTGTAGTTGATTTCTTGGTTGATCTTTTTAACTCAGTGTTTGATAAGAGAATCTTCCCAGAATCTTGGTCTAAATCAATAATAGTTCCTCTGCACAAGAAAGGTGATAGTAATAATCCTGACAACTATCGAGGTGTTGCACTGACGAGCATTATTAGTAAAATGTATACACATATACTCAATAAAAGATTAAAAGTGTGGGCAGAGAGAGAAGAGAAAATAATGGAAGAGCAGGCTGGATTCCGATCCAAATATAGTACAATAGATCATATATTTACTCTGTATGCTTTAGTACAAAAATACTTATTAACAAAATCCAAATTGTATGCTGCATTTGTTGATTTTCAGAAAGCTTTCGATTCAGTCAACAGAAATGTTCTATGGTGTATTTTGAGGAATAATGGCGTAAATGGGAAGTTGTATGCAGCTGTTCATGGAATGTATGAGTCTGTTCTTGCATGTGTTCGAGAAAAGGAGCTTATACTGATTATTTCAGCTGCCCGAGGGGTGTGAAACAAGGGTGTCTGCTTAGCCCACTTTTGTTCACATTCTTCATAAACGAATTAGCGATAGAGATATCAGGGGAAGGGAAACATGGAATTCAAATGTTACCTGGTGCTGCTGACTTATTTCTAATGCTTTTCGCTGATGATGTTATCCTCCTAGCAGATACTCCTATTGGTTTGCAAAATCAGTTAGACACACTGAAAAGAGAATCAGATAGGTTAAAATTAACAGTGAACCTAAACAAAACTAATGTAATGGTTTTCAGAAATGGTGGTTACTTATCAAAATACGAAAGATGGTTTTATGGTGGAGCAGAAGTTAGAGTGACAAGTAGCTATAAATACCTTGGGATGTTATTCCCGACAAAATTAAGCTTGAGTAAGGCTGGCTTGAGATGTGCAGAAAGGGAAAGAGAGGTGTCATGGATATTCTGAGGACTATGAAAAAATTGAACTCCAACGATGTGAATCTATTTTGGAAATTATTCGATTCACAGATACAGCGAAGTCTGGGAATGTTGGATAATAGCCAAATGGAAAAAGTTCATACTTATGCGATAAAACGTATTATCCACGTACCTTTGCACGCCTCTAATGAAATGGTTTATGGCGAAAGCGGACGATACCCTTTATTTATTATAACTTATGTTAGATGTATTAACTATTGGCTGAAATTAGTAAACCTACCAATAACCAGACTCTGTGCTCAGGTGTATGAAATGCTCATGCTGCAACATGAAAATGGAAAATTTAACTGGGCCTCCTGTATTAAGAAAATATTGACAGAGAATGGTTTTGGCATAGTTTGGTTGTCACAAGGAGTCGGTAATAAGGCACAATTTATTTCTGAATTCAAGGACCGTTTAAGTTGTACTTATAAACAAAGCTGGCATGCTGACATGGATGGAAATGATAAATACGACTGGCTCCTCTCATTCAAAAGTAATCTCGAAGCAGAGAAATATCTTAAAATCATAACGCAGAAATGGCATAGAATTAGTTCAGCAAAATTTCGAACCAGAGCGCTCGGCCTTAATGCAAACCAAAGCTGGTTCGAGAAATCGAATAATAGATCATGTCAAATGTGTAGAGAAAGAGACAGTGTTGAGAATGAAATACATTTTGTGTTTGATTGTCCCGCATACGACTGTCAACCTCGGGTGATGTCGATGGAGGAAGGACTAGCGCACAGCCCAAAACACACTCACAGCTTGCTTACAATCTCATTCATATATCATGCATTCGTCACATCAAACCACTAGTAAAGTCTATAACTTTACTACATATGATCATAGAACGAAACATCAATGCATATGGAATCAAATGAAATAAAACATTCTCTCTTTCCTGAACTTCACGAAATCATTTATCTAAAACATCATTAACTAACCCGGGTATAAATAGATTTCTACTTTACCTGGCCAGGTGATCTTAACTATTCACGAATCACTGTCTTTTCCTTTTCCTTTTTTTTTTTCTTTCACTGTCACTTTCACAACACGACACAACTGCTGGCACTGGTATTGGTCTGCTGGCGCCTGGTCAGGTGAGACTGTTGGCACTGGCGTTGGTCTGTCGATGAAAGTGGCGCTGGCCAAGTATGAGGTCGAACCCCAGTGAAGATAGAACAGTGACTATCAACATCGATCTGTTCTCCTTTCTTTCTTCCTGCATTAACGCATTGCACTCTCTCTCTCTCTCTCTTCTAGTCTGCTCTTATCAAATGGACATGGTTGCTTTTCTTTCCTTTTTTTTTTTCTTCTTTCTTTTCCTCTTCATTAGTTAGCAACTCTCTCCACATCTCTCCTAAGTCCTTCCTCTGCAGACTATCTCGTGCTAATGCCCCCACTTGGTTCTCTCCTCTCCTCCCCTCATCTCTCTCTCTTCTCTCCTCAGAGATTACACTCAGACCTCTCCTCTCTCTCTCTCTGTTCGTTCTCCCCCTCGTTCTGTCCTTCATCTCCCTGCCTTTTCTCTCCTGCAGAGACTATACCCAGAACCTCCTCATCTCTCTCTCCCTGTTCGTTCTCCTCTCCCTGCCTTCCTGTAGGCGAGAGCCTACTTCCCCGAACTTCTCCCTCTCTCTCTCTGTCTGTTCGTTTTCCTCCCTCCTCTCTCTCACTCACGCATTCCTTTATGCCCTAACCCCGTGTCCAAGGGCCAGTACCATTGGTCAGTATTTTTACCCCTGACACCCCGAAGTTATCTCCCTCTAATTCCATTGGATATTCAAATCATGACAGTCACGCCTACACACCTTACTCTCTGTGGTGGTCAATTGGTCATTTAATTGATTAGCTAGATTTCACCCCCACCACACACTACCTTCCCCCCTTCCCTACTTAACTGGCGCCGTGTGGCTTAAGTCGTGGACACTGGTCACTCTAAATTGGCTAGCTGAGTCTGGGTAGGCGCCACGACGTCTGACTAACAATGACGCTGGTTCCACAAATTGGCCAGATGAGCCTGAGCCAGGCGCTACGACTCGTCTCGCTAGACATCGAGGCGTCGGTCAAAACGGCTTAGTCTGTCTGGGTGGATCGTACCGTCTCCGTGAGGCCCCTCCACTAAGCTTAATTGGCCGGATCCGAACCAAATGGGCCCGTCTTCGTGGCGCCAAGATGTCTGCGTTTGGACTTATGTCCAGTTGAAGTGGCCGGCGACGGACCACACTTTGGTTGTGTTGAATTTTGACCGTGACAATTTCCCCCTTGCAAAAGACTATGCACCGCATTGTCTCGAAACGACGGTAGAAAAAAGACAACAACCGAATTTGCTGAACCACAGCTAACACGTGCAAAGTTTGAAAAACACTTTACAACCAACGGTTTATAAATTATAAAATATATCATTAGTGGATACCACTCCAATGAGTTATCATTGACGTGCGCTCCTGCATTATTTCAACTCATTTTAGAACGACCTCTGTGCGCACTTATGCAATTCCCCTACCTGCGGATTTGCCACATCTTCTCTTCACAATTTCTATGAAAAGCACAATATAATATGCTCACGATCCATGACACTTCACTGAGGGAAACTCCATCCTCACTTATTGCAAATAATGCATTACTACACAAGCGACTGTATGCTCCAAGCATAACTACATCCACATGAACAAGTCTCACAAAGAAAATATGAACAAGTCCCCCCCCCAAAAAAATATGAACCAACCCAAACTGGGAATGCCCCCATATCCAAAACATAAGTAATAAAATCTATCCCCACGCCCCCCGGAATGATGATTTCATGAGTTCGCTTGCTAGCAACGGCTTAAATGCGTCCGACATTTGTCGCCCCTGGAATGTATGCATGGGGACTGTGGGGCTGAAAGGGCCCATTGCCCAACGAGCACCGCGTTTTTCAACTGCGCCCCTGCGGGAATTTGAGTTTTGATATCCGCTCGATCACGAACCTTTTTTCCCTAAAAGTATTTGTGGAATTTCTGACGGCCCCCCGACAGCTAAAACACCCCTTCCCCACGTTGGTCCCCTTCTTCCAGTGTCAATTTCTGCTAGCATATCTCAAGGAAAACCGCTCTCATGCTCCTGCAACAATATGCCCTACCCCACCGCTGAGCTCTGTCCGCAACAAAAAATTTTTTTGGACTATCTGGTAGCTTCAGATGGGCGGCCCTGTTTTTCCCAACCCGCTGAGGCTTGCTCGCAGCGTCTGACCATTGCCCATGCGGTTTCCCCCTGCCCAAAAATCCTAGGGGGTCGTGATTGCTGCGAATTTGGGAACAAACCCCCTATAGAACCAAATAAAACCTGCGCCTCTGACTTCTTTTTTTGGTCTTGTTCTCGAATTCTTCTTCTCCACCTTTCCTCTTTCCGGGCTTTGTGCGCTTCCGACAAAAAAAGGGAACCCTATGCACCCTTCATAAAAGTGACACCCCTGTTACTTTTCTGGAAACGGGTAAAAAATTCCCCTTCTTCGCTGTTCTTTTCCCCTAAAAATGATTGCGCGCCCCTTTTGGCTGGTTACGTGAATATATTTGGGGAAAAAATTCGCAGGGAAAAAGTTTTTTTTCCCCATTAAATCAATTTCGGAAATCCCCCCCGCCCTTTCAGTGATGGTGAATGGTCCTTTCCAAGTCGCAGCTTGTTGTGACCGTGGGAAGAGTACCGGACTTGATCCCCGCCCTTTAGGGATTGCTTCCTCCCTTCCCGTCAATTTTCTTCTTCTGACCCCCCTGCTCTGCAAAAAACCTTCCCCTTCAACCTTTCATGTCTCTACCCGTGCCCACCTTTTTGGAAAAAGGGCGGATAGGGCCCCTCAAATCAACAGCCACTCTCCTGAATGGTGTGTCAATTAAGGGGTGTTTTAAAAGGGGCCCCTTCCCCTTCACCCTCTTGGGTGACCTTTGAACCCGTCACTTTACATGCAGAAAAGTTGATGTCTGCCATTGCTCCCGGCCAAGAAAGTCTCAAGATTCGTCAGCTGTTTTGCTGGTGCCGAGAAGACCCCCATGGCGACGTGACCCCCGACATGACAGTTCACGATAACCCTGGACCCTAACTGAGTGGGCCCTTACCTGTCTTCCCCCTTTGGGAAAAACTCGGTAAACAGCCGCCTTTCCAAAAAATTTGTTAAACCCCCCTAACTCCCGTTTCCTCCACCTTTGCCAACTCCCAAGCTTTAGAGGAAAGGGTCTTGTCCTGCGTCCCTAAAAATCATCGGGACAACTTGCCCTTCCTTGCTGGAACGACTAAACGGTTTTCACCCTTTCCCCCTTTTGTCCGTGTTTAAAGCTGCCCCCGTAGGAGTCAACAACCCGGATCCCCGGTCCCTTTTCCCTGGAATAATTTCCAAGATCAAATCATGAAAGGGGGTTTTTCCCTCCCCCGCGCAATCCGGGGGGGGGGTACGTACTTCTATCTTCAATGGAAAATCCCCCACAGTGCATCGATTTTGGGGGTACAGGTCGGTTTGCCCTGTCAAAATCCCCTTTTTCGACCCCGCGTTTTTGTACTAACCGCATGAACAACCGTGTCTGTAACACTTTCACCCTCTGTGGGCCCAAACCAAATTTTCCCCGGTAAGAAACTCAGTAGTGCCCTCCATCCCTGACACTGACTGTGCCATGTAGCCCTAGGGCCCCACTCCACCCTCTTCAGACGAAACCCTTTTTTTTCCATGCAGGTCGTTTTCCCTGAGCCCCTTATCCCCCTCTTTCAAGCTGTGCCTTTGGAAACCCCATGCACAATCCCGCCCACCCCTTCTTGTGACAAATAAAAACCCAATGTCCCCCTTTCCCCTTTTTTGCCCCACCCCTGGGTTTGCGACTTTGCAGAAAAATTCCCAGTCTCTTGCACTTTCCCCGTGCCTAGCACCGGGTTTTTCCTGCACCTTTGTGCCAGACGTGCCCCTTTTTTACCCCTGCGAATTTTAAAACTCCCCGCGTCTTGGCTGTTCTCTTTCAAATGTAAAGTTACTCGGGCCGCAACCTGACAAAATGTTCTTTCATAAAAGTTTTCAAATCGCGAACCCTTCTTTACCACTCAACTCTAAACCCTTTCCAAAAAAAGTGATTAGGGGCGTTTCACCAAAAGAGTGTACGCTCCCCCTGTTGTAATTGTGAACGAAAAATTTTCCCGAACCCCCCCCCCTTTTGAGGGCAAATCTTTATCAACGATTCCTTTACAGCGCCGAAAACAATTTGTTCTGTGGAACGCAGTGAAATTTGTAATGCCTTACCCAGTAACCCCCGACAAAAGGCCCCCTCTTCTGGGGCCCCCCCTGATGGCGCAAAAGTTCGAAAAAGATGATTATGCTCATCGAATC
>JAFLJL010018832.1:25000-32500 GCA_018398815.1 Conus ventricosus | reverse complement strand
CTCTCTCTCTCTCTCTTCTCTCTCTCTCTCTCTCTCTCTCTCTCTCTCTTCTCTCTCTCTCTCTCTCTCTGAAAGCATTTGATGTCGTCGACCACGTCTTCTACTTGAGAAATTAAGATCTATGGCCTAATGACAACGCTTTGGAACTTCTTTTTCTTCATTTTCTCCCCAGACAGGAAACAGTTGTGTTTCGGTAAATAGATCAATTCTTCATTCTACCTGTTAAGTACGGCGTCCTCAAGGCTCAGTCCTTGGGCCAATACTATTTCTGTTTATAAAATGATCTACCCCTGTTTTTTTCAATTTATGTGGGATGTTTGCCCATGATTTCCACTATCCACAAATGTCACGATCGATTAGATACATTTAATCTCCTTTCAAGAAAGTATCAACAAGTTATCTGAATGGTCTGAACTCAATCATATGCGACTCCACCCCAAAAAACTAATACTTATTAATTATACCAGGCAAAAAAGTAAAATTTTTTCTTGTAGCAATCATTTCCTTTGTATTAATGGCGAAATCTCGAGGAAGTTGATTACCCTAAGATCCTAGGTGTTATTATTGATAACAATTGTTATGGTCGAATCATATTGCGTTAGTATGTAAAAATGTGTCCAGAAAGATTTACCAGCTTTTCCAGAATAAAACAAACCTTTTTGATCAACATAGCCGTAGTTGTTCTTTCATGCCTATGTTGAATCTTATAAACTATGCCTCAAAACATGGGATTCCGCTAGTGATAAATATTTTAAACCTTTATTCAGTTTACATTTGACGTGCATTAAACTGATCCTCCTGAAGTCCTCCTCCCCTACTTTCTCAGAATATAAACATTTAGAAATTCTGCTCTAAAATGGAAGCTAGTTTACAACAAAGCTCTCTTTATGTTTAATATAATGTCCGACCGTGCCCCAATGGCTTTGAAAAATAGATTCGAAATGAAGAAGATTCGTCATGTTTACAAGATAAAAGTACCTCTTCCGAGAATTTGATCTGTTTAAATCAAGCTTGTTGTACTCAGGTGGCTGCTTATGGAATTTGTTATAACTTCATTCGATGTAAATTTCAAGCCTCCGAGTCTTCAAAAACAAAAATCAAACACACCCTTTTGACGCAATACATGAACAGCTCTCCGATCCTTATGGTAAGTGAATATTTGCTTTTTTATCCGGCCTCTCTCTCTCTCTCTCTTCTCTATCTCTCTCTCTCTCTCTTCTCTCTTCTCTCTCTCTCTCTCTCTCTCTCTCTCTCTGTTTGAGTAGGGTTGGTTGTGAACGGAGGGGTGAGGGGGTGAGGTGGGGTGTTTGTTTCGAGAGGCGAGGATGGAATTGTTTGCAGGAACACGGGGTGGAGAGGAAAGGGGAAATTGCGTGCGTATCTGGAGGGCGCAAAAATGTGTGTTGTACGCCCCTTCCGGAACAAGAAATTTTTGGTTTCAATATTGATTTACTATCATGTGGATTTATTTTTTGTGATTATTATGTGTTCTGTATTTTTTATCTTTTCAGATCATGCTATTCGATAGATGTAATGTTTGACAATGCATATGTATTTTAAAGTGGCTTGGTGTTATATTTGAATTGTAATGTTATCATTTTTTTAAACATTATCATTCATTACTATTTTTATTGCTATTATTTTTTGCTTTGAAAGGATTGTTCGACAAGTGGATGTTTGGTTAATGGTTGGGGTGTGGAGGGTGGCTTTTGTGTTTGAAATGTTTCTTTTTCATTTTTGAGGGAAGATGCAAACAAGCCTGCTATGTGCTTATTCTTTTCCCTCATTAAACAAATTTCGTTCCTTCGTTCGTTCGTTCGTTCGTTCGTTTTTCTTCTCTCTCTCTCTCTCTCTTCTCTTTTCTCTCTCTCTTCTCTCTCTCTTCTCTCTCTCTCTCTCTCTTAAACACATTCAATGTATCATATCTCACTTTGTGTTCCTCCTGGCTTTAGAGACCGTGTCGTCATTAAAAAAGAAAAAAAGAAAAAAAGAAATTCCACACGTGGAGACTATCCAGTCTCTATCTGCTGGTATCACGTAGAGCGAATTATGACTGACCTGCTTTAGAACTGTGCACGCGTGTACACGGTTCCATGGTGTAATGGTTAGCAGTCTGGACTCTGAATCCAGCGATCGAGTTCAAGTCTCGGTGGAACGTGACTTTTTTTTTTTTATTCTCTACCGCACTTTTTTCTTTTCTTTCACTCCCCCCCCCCTCCCCTGTGTGTGTGTGTGTGTGTGCCCTGTGTGTGCGTGGGGCGTGGGGTGCGCGTGTGTGTGGTGGTTGTGTGCGCGTGTTTTGCGCGTGTGTGCGCGTGTGTGTGCGTGTGTGTGTGCGCGTTGTGTGTGTGGTGTGTGTGTGTGTGTGTGTGTGTGTGTGTGTGGGGTTTGGTGTGTGGTTGTGTGTGTGTGGTGTGTGTGTGTGCACGCGCGCGCAAACGTGCGTGCGTGCGTGCGTGCGTGCGTGCGTGCGTGCGTGGTGTGTGTGGTGTGTGTGAGAGCAGCCGTGCACAGCAAAACCTAGGCGTATGTGATTTCTTGCGGAATGAGGGGGAAATACGTCAAACAAATTAACTCGGCCCTTTAAACCATCTGTGTGTGTGTGTGTGTGTGTGTGTGTGTGTGTGTGTGTGTTGTGTGTGTGTGTGTGTGTTGCAAGGGGTTAGTTTAGGA
Organism: Conus ventricosus; assembly: GCA_018398815.1. NCBI lineage: Eukaryota > Metazoa > Mollusca > Gastropoda > Neogastropoda > Conidae > Conus > Conus ventricosus. Next base: position 29,827 of record JAFLJL010018832.1, on the reverse strand, counting down.
CAAGGGGTGGTGGTGGGGTGGGTGTGGAGGGGAATGAACTGAATCCAGAGGACCAGAGAGAGGTAGCGGTTTCCAGCACTTTGTTCGTTTTGTGGTATCGTACGGACTCTGTAGAAAATGGCTGAAAATGAATGGTAGGACAAACTATCAGATGGATTGAGCCGAGTTAATTTGTTGACGTATTTTCCTCCCCTCAGTTCCGCAAAAACACATACGCCTTGGGTTGCTCACGGCATGCTCAAAACACCCCACACACACACACACACACCACACACACACACCCCCACACACACACACACACACACACACACACGCACGCACGCACGCGCACACACACAAACACACACAACACACACACACACACACACACACACACACACACACACACACACACAGGGACACATTCCTTTCTTTGTCTCCCCCCCCTCTCTCTCTCTCTCTCTCTCTCTCTCTCTCTCTTCTCCCCTCTCTCTCTCTCTCTCTCATCAACACACTTAACACATATGTCACTCTCTGCCTTCTATACGGTTGTGACCGTGTTATCATTTAAAAAAATATCAATAAATTCGAAACGTGGCGACGATCGCAGTTTTTATCAGCTGGGAACAGTTGAGCATTGTGTGTACTTGGTTCCATGGTGTAATGGTTAGCACTCTGGACTCTGAATCCAAACGATCCGAGTTCAAATCTCGGTGGAACCTTCCTTTTTTTTTCCCCCCAAACGCATTTGTGCATTTTTCCCCTTCTTTTCTTCTTTTTTTTCTCTTTACTCTCTCTCTCTCTCTCTCTCTCTCTCTCTCTTTCTTACTGTCTCTTTCTCTCTTTCTGTGTCTTTGTCTGTCTGTCTGTCTGTCTGTCTGTCTGTCTGTCTCTCTCTCTCTCTCTCTCTCTCTCTCTCTCTCTCTCTCTCTCTCTCTCTGTGCGCGTGTGTGTGTGTGTGTGTGTGTGTGTGTGTGTGTGTGTGTGTGTGTGTGTGTGTGTGTGTGTGTGTAAGTGTGTGTGTGTGTGTGTGTGTGTGTGTGTGTGTGTGTGTGTGTGTGTGTGTGTGTGTGTGTGTGTGTGTGTGTGTCCAGGACGGGGGAAATCGTGATGGTATTGCTTAAGTGCACTAAGTTGATGTATTATTAGTCAGGCTTAACACACCAAGGTTATCTTTGCACTCATACACGCATATGCACACTCATGCGCCCATCAAACATTCGCCTCTCTCTGGGAATGGGATGTCACGCATTCGTTTCTCTCCTAACACGACTTAGAACAAGAAATACAATTTCTATGCTACTTATAATTAATCATGAACAATCAAATCACACACACAATGAAATATCAAAACATAAAAGATCAATACTTTCTAATCCCGGGTTATAATAAAATGACTTCTTACCTGGCCAGGTTTTCACACACACAACACCGCTTTCACACCACACCACAGTTCTTGAACAAGTCTCTTCACGTCTTCTTCAGCACTGCTTGATGGTGATGCCCTTGGTTGACTGGCTCCAGGTTTCAGGACTGGGTCTTCGTGGTCGTCTCTGGGATCTCGACGTAGAACTCTTCTTCTTCGTCTTCTTCACCCACCTCTGGGTTCAAATTCAGTTTGTCTGTCTTCACCCACCTCTGGGCTTCAAACTTAGTTTCCTTCTCTTCCAGCTTGTCTTTAACTCTAAGACCTTGCTGTCTCTTCTATCTCCCAGACCACGTTTCTCTCGACCCTTTCTCTGTCCTGCTCACTCCTCTCCTCTCTCTCTCTCCTCTGCCTTCTCTCTCTCTCTCCTGGTGTTGTTCTCCTGGCACGTTGTTCTCCCTCAGTTTATATAGGGATGGAGACAAAGGATTCCCCTTCGGGTCATGCCTTTGTCCATGCTGCTTCTCAAACCCCTTGTTCACAAGTACCCTGAATTCTCCATTCGCTACATTCTCCCACACATCAGCATTTACACACATCCCTACCTAATTGATTAGCAAACAAACACTTAGCACCAGATGGACATCGAAATTTCCCGCCGACTTCAGTGGTCACTTAACACAGTAATTATCTTAAGGAGGACTACTACAACCTCCACACGCATTCAACCAGCCTGACAATAGAACCAACACAGTGACCCACGGCAATACCATCCGAACGAATCCAAGACTCCTGCTCTTCACTGACTGTTTACAAAAGAACCTCAGCTGACTGAGCATTTAGCGCTCACTTGGAGCGCCGAGGTCGTAGTGGTTACATCCCTTCCCCTTTCGCCACCGGGCAGGTCCGAACTCTCTCCTAGGTGTCATCTGTCATCTGACCACTTCGGCCTCCTTCACACAGTTCGGCCATGTGCGATGGGCAAGGTACCCTGGTTAACTGGTCTATTACCTATTTGTATACTACGTACAACGTCCCTTTGCCTCCAAGCGTCTAATGCCTTTTGTGAGAGGTTTCACGCTCCTTGACAAATTCCCCCCACTCGAAGACAATGCCCTGCATTGGCTAAAACTTAACATTCAAGGAGATGAAACTCTCATAATTTTCCCATTTAAACCAGTGCTAATATCGGCCTCTCATAAGCCTACTTACACCAGAGAACGCACGCAAGATGTGTCTTGCAACAAAAATTAGAGAAAAATCAATACATACACACTATCCAAGCAAATATCAACATAGATCTGGAATCTCCACCAGCTCTAAGTCGTGTGGCCATAAAACCATTATGTTTCTACGGAAATTATCTCCCCTTCTCTTCATACACGTGGCCCGCAACCAGCCACGTCACGCATACACGATACTGCAAAAGACACACGCACCCACTACCTGACTTCTCGACCGACCATTTTATTTTGGCCAACTTTTTGGTAAGACCAGTCTGATCCCCCTTTCTGTACACACACCTTGCCTACCCCGCGGCATGTGCTGCATTGTGCACAGAAACGCCTGATATCGCCAAGGATACCGGGCCAGTAGTACTCTCGCGTCACCATCTTCTGTGTGGCCTTCTTACCGAGATGGCCCGAGGCTGACATCACATGATTGTCGAACATCACCGCCTTTCTGCGTTGCCTAGGAACGACAACCTGCTTCTTCGTTTTTCCCGAACGCGAGTGAGTAAAAGTTCGGTACAATATGCCGTTCTCTGACTCAAAACCGATTGTACCATCTTTAACATTTTTCTTCTGCCCTCTGTGAGCAAACCCAACCAGTTTTCTGAGCGAGTAGTCGCCCTTTTGTTCTGCTTGTAAGTGAGTGGGGTTAGTCTCACCGGACACGCTCCAGTGCTTTCTGGAGTGTTTGACTGCCTGGGGCCTTTTCCTCACGTGGTTCCTTTTCTCTGATTCGACACAGAAGTCAGCGTCTGGGTCTTCGTACTCACGTGCTCCTGGAATGTTCCCAATTACCAAATCATACGGCGGCTTCGGAACAGCCAAAGCCTGTACACTTCCACTATAAAATGGTGTAGCAATAAACACCTGGGCCGTTTTGAATTCTGCTACTGTTCCATCTATTTGTCTACACCTCTGTGTTTTACCTGTGAATTGTCCCTTCTCAACCAGGGACTCCTTCACCATGACACCAGTGCACCCAGAGTCTCTAATGACATTAACCACGTTGTCCCCTACTCTGCCTTTGTGCACATCCATGTTATCGCCTGAATCTGTGAACACACAGCACAATCCAGACAAAATAACACTGTCATCTTGTTCATCTTTTTCTATCTGCCTCTCTCTTGGCCTGATCCTCATTGCTGCTGCTTTCTGAGGTCTAAATCGGCAGTGTCTAGCCAAGTGTCCTGTCTTATCACACAGAAAACAGGTACGCTCATTCCTAGCCACATGGCTATTGGTTTTCACCCTTGTTTGCTCACGTGACGCCGTGGGCCTACGGGTGTGTACTACTGACTCGTCGTGTGAGTCATGTGCTGGCCTGCCATCCTCTGAATATGCTTCTGGGCTTTCCTCTTGTTCAGGTAAATCACGCCTCGCTTCCCGGTAAGTCTCTGCCGTCTGAAGTACCTCAGCTATTGTGGTTGCACCTTTTTCCTTAATGTGGATGGTAAGGCCCGTCCCACAACCATCAAGTATCTGTTTCCTTCATCACCAGTGTCTTGAGGCTTCAAAATCACTGTCTACTCCACTAAGTTCTACCCATTTGTTGAAATAGTGATCCAGTCTAACACCGAACTGTGTGTATGTCTCACCCTGTTCGATTCTCGCCTCGCGAAACTTACGCCTAAAACCTTCTTCAGTCAAATCATATGCCTTTAGTACTGCTTGTTTCACCTTGTCAAAATCTCTCTGATCACTTTTGGGTAGGGTGGAAACTGTGTGTAACGCACGACCTGTCAACAAGGCAGACAGATTTATTGCCCAGTCATCTTCGGGCCAGCCCTCGTGCTCGGCAACCGATTCAAACCGACTGATATAGGCATCGATCGAATCAGTTTCTTCTCTGAACAGTGGGAGTTCTAGGTGCGCAACTTAGTCTGCGGCCTACTGACTCAGAACTGGTGTTGATTTCACTACGATTTTCAGATTTTATTCTTTCCAACTCAATTTGTTTGGCTAAAATCTCTGATTCCGCTTCTGCTCTTGCCCTTGCAGCCGAACTCTCTGCATCTGCTCTAGCTCTGGCAGCTGCACTCTCTGCATCTGCTCTTGTTTTAGCAGCTGCACTCTCTGCATCTGCTGCATTTGCTTTAGCCTTCAACGCAGCAGTTTCTGCCTCTAGATTACTTTTGACAGCTGCGAGCTGTTCCTTTTCAAACTTCCTTCTTTCAGCCCTTTCATCTCTCTCAGTCTTCTGCTGAGTTTCAATGAATCTACGCAGTTCATCTCCGGTATATCCCAGTTTCT
>JAFLJL010018832.1:12500-20000 GCA_018398815.1 Conus ventricosus | reverse complement strand
GTGTGGGGGGGGGATGGGGGGGTCAGGTTTTGTTTGTGTGGTGCATGTTGCGCACACAAACCGGGTTTTGGATTTCCGGTGAGGGGTCGGGGGAAAAGGGAAAAGAAAAAAAGAAAAGGGAAAATGCAACAACAAAAAAAAAAATGGGAAAAAAAAAATTTAAAGGGGCCCAACTTCGATAACGGTGATCACTTTCTTTTCAGTTAAGGTTTTATAGCCCTTACTACACCAAAAAAGAACAAACTGCTTCAAACCCTAACTCCCCATCCCCAATTCAGCTATCCCCGACCACACCACCTTTTTTCCTTCCTTTTCAGCCCCCCCTGACCTAAAAAAACCCCCTTGAAATACACACACGCGAGCGCAAAAAAGGAGAAGAGAGAGAGAGAGAAGAGAGAGAAGAGAAGAGAGAAGAGAGAGAAAGAGGAGAAAGAGAGAGAGAGAAGAGAAGGAAGAGAAGACAGACAACAGACAACAGACGACGACAAGAGGGGGAACTCTCCTCTCTCCCCTTTTCCCTCTCTCTCCCCTCCTCTCCTCCTCCCTCTCTCGACACATTCAACATGTCTAATATGTCACTTTGTGTCCACACTGTTGTGGTTTTTATCACTTTAACACCCCACACACACAACACACACACACACACACACCCACACACACACACACACACACACACACCCACCCCGGGCACACATTCTCTCTCTCTCTCTCCCCTTCCTCTCTCTCCCCTTCTCTCTCTCCTCTCTTTTGGTTCTCTCTCCCTCTCTCCTCTCTCTCCCTTCTCCCTCTCTCTCCCCCTCTCTCTCTCTCTCCTCTCTCTCTCTCCCCCCAGCACTTCATATGGCTATGTCACTATGTCCCCCATATTTTAGAGACCGGCTATTTTAAAAAAAAAAAAAACCAAAAACCAAGAAATCCCACACGTGGACTGCCAATCTCTATCTCGTAACACTGGGGCGAAGCTGATGCCCTTTTTAAAACTGTAACACGCGATACTTTTCCATGGTGAAATGGTTAGCACTCTGGCTTTGAATCCAGGGATCCGGTTCAAATCTCGGGGGGGGGGAACCTGACTTTTTTTTCTACCACATTTGTTGTTGTTGGGTTTCCTCTCCTTTCGCCTCTGGGGGTGTGTGTTGGGTTTTTTGTGGTGGGTTGGCCCGGGGGATGCCCGTAGAAGGCTGGCACCCCCAAAAACCCTCCGTTGTTTAAAATTATTCCTAAAATGCCCCAAATAAAACCCGAACCCATAATTTTTAAAAATGACATAAAAAAACATCGTTTGGGGTTTCTCCTTTCCTTTTTCCCCCAACCTTTTTAAAAATCTCTTCTCCCTTTTTTTCTCTTTACTGGCCAGGTTTCTTTTCTTTTCTTTTCTTTTTTTTTTTTTTTCTTTCCGACCACAAAAAACCCCCCCTTTCTAACTTCTTTTTTCCCTGGACTTCAGGTAAAGCTCACGGGCGTTAGCCCTCTTTCTTTTTCCCTGTGAGAAAACCCCAGAATCCCCCTTCGTTCTGTTCCTCTTTTTTTCTCCTTTCTTTTTTCCTTTCTTCCTTCACCTCTCTTTCTCTCTATTTTTTCAAGGGGGTTTCTTTTCTTTTTTTTTCTTTTTCTTTTTTTTCTCCCCTATCAGAACTTCTCTCCTCACATCTCCCACCCTTGCTTTTTTGTCAATGTTAAAATTTTTTAATTTACTTCTTTTCCTCCAAACCACCCCCAAACCCCCCCCCCCCCCCTTCCTTTTGCGTCCCCCTTTTTCCCTGGCCCTTTTTCCCCCTTCCTATTCATCTACCGGGTTTCCGGGGAGAACCTTTTTTGGGTCAACCCCCTTTTTGCCCCGGGAGTTTCCCCCCTTGAAATTCCTTGGGCGAAAATCTTAAACCCACCCCTACCTTGCCTTTGGCTGGCCTTAATTTTTTTGAACCAAAAAATTCCCCCCCCTTTACTTGGGTCCCCTTAACGGGCCGGGGCGAAACTGACGGCATCCGAAATTTTTTCCAATTGGAAGGGGAGTAATTTAGTCCCTCCCAAGTCGTTTGGGGGCCTCCCCCCATTGGTGACCCCCCAACGTTCGGGAACCCAGAAACACAAAAAACGCCCTGAACCTTTTCCTAATTTTCCGTGAAATTTCCCCTTGAAAAACAGCCCCAGTTGCCAAAACCAAAAAAAAACCAAAAAACACCAATTTTAACCCAAAAGGAAAGGTTGAAAATTTTTCAACCCTTTTACTTACGCGAGGGAAAACCCCCCCAGGGGACTTGGGGCGTTTTTTGCCCTTTTTTTTTTCCCGATCATTTTCGAAACCTCTGGCGCACCATGAAAACCCCTACTCGGATTTGCCACATCTTCCTTTAAAATTTTTTATGAAAACACAATCTAATAGATCCGACCCCTGACACCTCACAAAAGGAATCTTTCATCCCGCTTATCCAAACATTTCTTTACTACACAAGCGCTGTATGCCCAAAACAAAAACTACTTTACATAACAATTTCCCAAAGAAAATATGAACCAAACCAAATGGGAATGAACCCCACCAATCAACATAACTGAAATCAACACATTTATTAAAAAGTAGCTATCCCCCCGGGTATGCTGATTTCCCTGATTGCACTTGTAGACTACCCCTTTTAAAATAGTCACTCCGACATCGTCGCCCGGGAAAAGTCTAAACTCGATACCTGGGGGGCCAATGCCTTTGCCCAGCGCAGCACCCTGCTGTTTTTCAGCTGCGCCTCCTGCGGGAATTTGAGGGGTTATGACATCTCTACCAGAACTTTTCCCCAACAATTTTTTAAATTTCTGCACGTCCACACAACACCCAAACACTCCTTCCTACGTTGCGACCCTTCTTCACACGTCGTCAGCCCCGCAGCATATTTTCACAAAAACTCGACCCCTTCGTCTCCTGCAAAAATACGCACCACTCCCCATTATGCATCTGTCCCCCAAAAAAACGGTTTAGACATATCCGGAGCTTCAAGATGGGACGGGGAAACCCATCTTTCTAGAAGCTGCAGTCTTGCTCTCAGCCTGACCACTCGACCACGCCGGTTTTTCCCCGCCTTGACCAAATCACTGAGAGGCTCGTATTCTTGGGGGAAATTTGGGACAAACTCTCTTTTAAAAACCAATAAAAAATAGCAACTCCTACTTCTTTTGGCTTTGGGGCCTCCGAATTCATCACTTTTCCCCCCTTTCCTTTTCTGGGCTTGGGGTCGCCTCCAACAACAAAACCAGGAAATCCAGGGTTGGAAAACCAATCTGGCACTTTGGTTGGGCTGGCTGTAGATTGGCTCGCCCCAACCTCTCAAAACTGCCCTACTGCCCTTATGCTCCTCCATGTCTCAATCTATCAGAATGTCATCCAGAAATTCACAACGCCCTTTCCCAAACCCTCAATAAATTCCTCATCTCCAGAGAAAAATGCAGTGGTTGACCATACCAAAAGGAAGTACCACCCCGGGATAGCCCCCTAGGGGTGGGAATGCTGTGATTCCTTTTAGTCCCTCACTCAAGCATTTGCCAAAACCCTTGCTCAATCTACCTGGTGAAATACCTGCTCTTTCTTTTGGGGGGGGCGAGCGAACAGTCTTCCACGTTCGTATGACTTCCATCGCCTTGGGGGCACGTTCGACGTCTATATCAACCACAGAATCGATGCTCCACTACTTTTTCCTCACAAACGATGGGTGCACTAAAACTGATTTGGACGTTCAATCACCCCAAGGCCAACATCTTTTCCCCTCCTCCCGACACCTTTTTGGCATACGGGGTCGGGGAGGGTTTTACAGAAAGGGGTTTTTGCGATTTTACCCCCACCGTACAGGGCCTAGAGTTTTCCTGCCGTTATCATCAGGAGCCCTAACTGTTTTAGAACCCCCCAACTTCCTCCTTCTCCACTGTCTACCCTTTTATACAGGAATCTCCCGTATGACTCTTTTCCTGGAAACTCGGCAACCAAAAACTCCCCCCCTTCTGCTGGTCTCCTTCACCTCCATCATGTTGCGCTGCCCTAGTGCTGATCCACGCTGAAAATATTTTTAGCAAGTTTCCCTGGAAAATTTTGGTTTCCCCTTCACATCAATTCGGGAGTCCCCCGATCACCTTTTCAATGATGGTGAAAGCCTTTCCAAAGCATCAGCAGCTTGTTTTGACCGGGAAGCAGTAACAGACTTGATCTCCCACCCTTTAGGAATTGCTTCCCCAAACCTTCTTGTCAATTCTTCTTTTGCATGACCCTAGCCTCCTGCAAACTTTCCCTGCAACCTTAAAGCTCATACCTCTCCCCCCTTTGGAAAGGGGGAGATTGGGCCAATCAGTCAACAGCCACTCTCCTAATGGCGTGTCAATTAAAGGGGCGTTTAAGAAAACCTTCCTCTTCACCCCTTTGTGGCTGACCTTTGACACACACCGCAGCAAAACCCTTTATGTCTAGTCTCCCTTGCTCCTGCCAAAGAAAAACACAAAATTCGGGGCACTGTTTTTTCCATGCCAGATGACCCGCCCTACGACCCGTGACCCCGAATAAGGGTCACGATAATGCTGGGACCTCAAGAGTTGTTTTCCTACCTTTCTTCCCTTGGTAAACACCGGTACAACAACCCCCTTTTACCAGAAATTCTGTCTCACCTCCTCTAACCCCGTTTTTCTCCACCTTGCCAAACCCCCAAACTTCACGACGAAGGGTCTTGTTCCGGCCCCCTTAAAATCATCAGGCAACATTATGCTGACTTCCTTTCTGGAACGACTAACGGTTTATCACCTTTCCTCCTTCTTTCCCGTGTTTTAAAAATGCGCCCCTTAGCATCAAAAACTCAACCCCTGACCCCCACCGGGAAAATTTTCCCTAATCAAACATAAAGGGGTTTTTTTTCCCACCAGGCAAAAACCGCCCGAAAATAAGGGGGCGTACTTTCATCTTGCAACGGAAAACCCTCAAGTGCCATCGATTAGAGAACAGTCGGGTTTGCCCTGTCAAATCCCCTTCCCGACCACTTGTTTTACACACCACATGAACAACCAGTTTCCCTAACACTTTTACCCTCGCTGGCCAATCCACCCTCTTCCCCTGTAACGAACCCTCAGCCTATCCCCCCCCACCCTGACACTGATGCTGTCCAGTACACCTAGGGCCCCCCACCCACCCTCTTTAGATTGGGTCCCTTTTGGTTCCACGCCCGCGTTTCCCCCCCCACCCTTACACCTTTGCAAAGGGGCTGCCTTCGGGAAACCCCATGCGGGCATTCCCTCCCCACAGTCCCCTTTTTTTGGACAAAAAACCCTATTGTCCCTTTGTCCTCCTTTTTGCCCCACCCGGGTTTCAGACTTTTCAGAAACTCCTCTATCCCTTTCACTCTTCCACCTGTGCCGGCACCTTTTCTCCGCACCTTAGTGCCCAAACTGCCCCTCTATACCCTCTGCTAACTTCACAACTCCCCTGTGTCTCTGGGTGTCCCTTTCAAATGTAAGTTAACTCAGGGGGGGAACCTGACAAATCTGTTTTTTCATAACCCCTCTTTTTAATTAGCAACTCCTTTTTTTTTGTACCACTCACTCTAACCCCTTTTAAAATAGGGGTAAACGGCACCAAACTGAGTGTATTTTCACCTCTTGTAATCTACTGATCGAAATTTCTTTCGAAAACCCTCCTCTGTATCAAATCCCTTCATCAAAGACTCCCTTTACAGCACCAAAAAACAAATTTTTTGGCTGCGTAAACCCTAAAATCGTAATGCTTACCGCAATAGCGCTGACAAAGCGCCCACTCTTTTTGAAAGGCCAACCCGACAGTAGCAAACGTTTCAAAACGACTGATTACGCATCAAACAACGAACCTTCAAAAATTTTTGGGAACTTTTTTCGGGGGTAACGCGCACAGGTCCTGGGAAAATGAGCACCATCATCAGTGGGCCCCCTCTTTTTTCCCTTTTTCTAACTCAATTGAAACCCTTAATCTTTCTGTCTCCGCTTTATTCTTTCTTTTTCCCGCTTCGCTAGCCTATTAGCCGAATCCTTTAACTTTTTGTTTCTTTTTTATCATTGTTTGCCTGAAACCTTAAACTTTCGTTTCTTTTTTTTTCTACCGACCGGGGTCTTCCGCTCGCCATCCTTCCCTCTTTTGTTTTTCAACCCAAAACTCGCAACTCTCTCCCGATAGCCTAAATCAATGACGCCACAATTGTTCATATGGTGCTTTTTTTCCCCATTTCAATTTTTTTTTTTTTTTTTTAACAAGATTTTATTCACTAAAAGCCCAAAAGTGGTTACCGACACGAGTACGTAAACACAACCATGAAAATAAAATTTTTCTTGGGGCAACGTAAATTTTTTTTTATAAGACCCACCCCACCCAAAATAAGCGATATAGGGATCTGTCGAAAAATACTCTGGGCTGAAATGCCCAAACTAGTGTTAACACTTGGGAACAATGCCCAAACCAGATTTAACTACTTAAACATACAGTAAGACACTCCTTTTCTTAGGATTCAATACTGCCCCCCCCACTTCCTCTCAGAATTGAACAATTATAATAAAGGGCCAAATATCCTGGAGCTCGCCAAAAAATTTCAACCTCGGTATTCAGTGGAGAAGGGCTACGCACACCCAAAAAACACTCACAGCTTGCTTACAAAACTCATTCTATATCACATTTGTCACACAACCACTATAAATCTATAACTTTTTCTCCATGATATGGGAAAAAAAACAAGCATATGGAGTCAAACAAAAAAAAACATTCCCTTTTCCTAAATCAAAAAACCATTTTAAATAAATCATCATTAACTAAACCGGAAAAAAAGATTTTTACTTTTCCCGCCGGTGACTTAAAAATTTCCCAACCACTGTCTTTTCTTTTTTTCTTTTTTTTTCTTTTTTTTTCACTTCACTTTTACAAACACCAGTCACACACAACTCTGGGACGGCAGTTGGGCCCCTGGCACGGAAGGTTGGGTGCTGGCACTGGGCAGGTTTCTGCTGGCGTTGGGCAGGTTTACTGCTGATAAAGGGGCTGCCAGGTAGAGGGCGAACCCCCCCTTTTGATTTAACGTGACTACAAAATCGACTGTTTTCCCCTTTTTTCTTCCGCATTAAGCATTGCACTCTCCTCTCCTCCTTCAGTCGCTTAAACAAAATGACAGGTTCTTTTTTTTCTTTTTCTTTTTTTTTTTTTTTCTCTTTATCATCACAACTCTCTCTCCCTCCTTCACATCTCCCTTATCCCCCCTCTGCAGACTTTTACTAGGCTAAGCTTCAACTCGGGTTTTTGTTCACTCCTCTCATCTCTTGCCTTTTCTCGTGCAGAGCCCACCCCAGAACCTCTTCCTCTCTCTTCTTCTGTTCTCTCTCTTTTCCTGGGTTTTCCTTTTTTCTTCCCTCTCCTCATCCTTATTCTCATCCTATGTGCAAAAATAGTACCATTGGTCAGTATTTTCCCCCTTGTCCCGAATTTCCTCCCCCGTAATTCCATTGACGTTCAAATCGTCAAGTCACATCACC
>JAFLJL010018832.1:0-2500 GCA_018398815.1 Conus ventricosus | reverse complement strand
CAGTCATATGCCTGTTGAATTCTCGCTGTGTGGGGTAACAAATGGAAATGATTTTGATTATGAGATATCAAATGAAAATGACAGTTACATTAAAAGATTGATTTGGAATCCACAGAAGAAGGACATCTTTCTTAGATCTCTTGAGTCTGATATAATAATAGAAAAGATTGATTTGGCAACTAGACTTGTTGAAGTTGATGTAAATAAGGCACTGAAAGAATTTAATGGTTGCATGATGGACGCTGCTCATGTATGCTTGTAAATAAGCGGATTGGTATAAGTAATCAGAAAAAACAGTTGGTTTGATAATGAATGTTTTGTTGAAAGACGAAATGTAAGAAAACTCCTTAGAATCTTTCGTAACCCATGTCCAAGGCAGCTAATGATGAACAAATAAAAAAGCTGAAATCAGATAATCTGCATAATTACCGTAAGGCTCGAAGAGAATATAAAAATTTACTTAAGCGGAAAAAGAAACAAAATAAAACTAGAGTCTTTTCCGAACTCTTGGATAGGATAGATAATCAAGAAGAATTTTGGAAGAAGGTGAACCAACTTGCACCGAAACGTACACAGTCATTGAACAGTATATCTACAGATAAATGGTTTAACCATTTTCGTGATCTTTTGGAGATCGAGGATTGTACTGAGGATATTGGTGAAGTAAATAATCAAATGACTCCGGAATACACAGAAGATGAGTTTTACGTACTAAATGCACCAATCTCCAATCAAGAAATATTAAGCGCCATTAAAAATCTGAAAAGTGGAAAATCCCCCGGGCCTGACGGTATAATTGGAGAAATTTTAAGTGCGCATCAGATGTCGTTATAAACTTTTTTGAAAAATTGTTTAACGAACTATTTGATCGAGGTATTTATCCAGAAAACTGGTCAGAGTCTTTAATACAGCCATTACATAAAAAGGGTAATTTAGACAATCCCAACAATTATAGAGGTATCTCGCTTACAGACATCAGCGGAAAGCTTTATAGCCATATCATAAATCATAGACTACAAGTTTGGATTGATATGCATAATATCATAGATGAACATCAAGCTGGTTTTAGAAAAGACTACTCAACCATAGATCATATATTTACACTGTTTGCCGTTATTCAGAAACAGCTGTCTCGAAATCGTAAATTATATGTCGCATTCATTGATTTCGAGAAAGCATTCGATTCTATTTCAAGGAAATTGTTATGGCCTATCCTACAGAAAAACGGAATTCGAGGTAAATTATTTGATTGTGTGAAAAGCATGTATACTAACTTAAAGACGCGGGTTAGAAATGGTTCATATATGACAGATTACATAAACTGCCTGCGTGGAGTAAAGCAAGGAGATGTCTGCAGTCCTGTCTTATTCTCATTGTTTATAAATGAATTAGCAGCTGACATAATTAACAATGGAAGACATGGGGCTGTACTAACACCTACTCTTGTCGAACTTTTTATTTTTGTTATTTACAGATGATATTATATTAATATCTGAAACGCAAGTAGGGTTGCAAAATCAGCTGAATAATTTGTATGAATCATCAACTAAATTGAAATTAAAAGTTAATATGAACAAAAGTAATATAATTGTTTTTCGTAAAGGCGGTTTTCTTGCAGCGCACGAACACTGGCATTTGGGCGGTTCTGAAATGAAAGTAGTCAACACATACAAATATTTAGGACTATATTTCTCAGTGGAGCATGTTCTAAGCTCATGTAAAGTAGCCCTGTCTCAAGGAAGGTACACATGGAGGCACAACCAAGTGCTCAAAGAAATTGTACAAATAGTCTGGGCTAGTACCAACACCATAAAAGGGAGAATCAGGACTCCAAAAGCACCCACAACATTCTTCACGGCAGGAGGCAGCAAATCATGGCCAAGAACAACAGTGCCACTCGAAACATGCAGGCAGAGTCTGCTGGATGGGGCAGATGACTGGAGTGCACTGCAGACCTCCCAGAATGGAAGAGTCACCCAGAGATCATCAGCAAGAGTGGCATGAGACCAGACATAGTAGTCCACTCTAAGTCAACCAAGCAGCTGATCATGATCGAGCTCACAGTGCCATATGAGAACAGAATGGAGGCAGCTCAAATCTACAAGACTGAAAAGTATGCTGATCTGGCAAACAGCCTGAGGAGAGAAGGCTATCAGGTCAAAGTCCTCACTGCAGAAATTGGAGCTAGGGGATTTGTAGGAACGTCTGCATACAGCCTCATGAAACAGCTCTCAGTTGCAGGGAAGGAAAAAACTAGAGCCCTGAAAGCAATGGCAGAAGCGGCAGAGAGGTGTTCAAGCTGGATCTGGTCAAGGAGGAACAAAAGTGAACTTCATAAGGCTTAATTTCCCTACAAATATCAGGTGTCCCTGTGGCTCAGTGGTTAAAGCGCGAGTCATTAAGTAGAAAATGAGCATGTCCAGAGGTCATGGGTTCGAATCCCAGCCATGGCTCGTCCCAAGATGGAAAAAAAAAGGGCAGCAGACATCCGAGTCAAAGA
>JAFLJL010018831.1:0-12152 GCA_018398815.1 Conus ventricosus | reverse complement strand
TGGATCTCAGGCGTGGTCAAGATGTCCCTACATTTTATATTATTTGCATGTCTTTAGTTTTACGAACTTTTTTCCTCCCCACACTTTCGTTTGGTTGCATTACTACTCTTCGCTGCTGCTTGGGGGTGCTTTGGATTCTTTTTTGCACCCATGGTGGTGAGAACACCACAGTATTATGGACTGTGGTGTGTCTCTATTTGACGCCGGGAGCGCAGACACAACCAGCCGTGTCTCCCTGATGAGTCCCGATCCAGCGGGCGAAAGGCCTCGGAGCAGGCAATACAAATATATCTGCCTTCAAAAGGGATTGCGATGGTTCCCTTATGCAGCTAGAGAAGAGTTTTTCATATCTGTAACATTTTTTTTTTTTAATTTCATTTTCCACTTTCTCCATCTTTAAACTCCCCTCTCCCCCTCCCCTCAAGTCCAAATCTTTGCCAGACAGTTCAATTGTTGGCCTGCGCTTGTTTTTCCCCACTATTAGATTGTTCGTCTATGTATTTGTCCGACTTTATTCAAGTTTAAAAGGCTGTGCCAGTCTTGAACAAAAGTTACTGTGTTAGGTTTCCTTATGGGAGCAAAACATACCCCACTTGTTTACTGTTAAAATAGATGAGTTTCAAACCGAATTGACCGAGGGTGGAAAATAAAACAAAATTTATTAGTCATTTAGAAGCTATCTAACGCTGAATATGAGAAGATAAGTGGTTTCTCGTTCTTCGTTTTCACTGCCCTAAATGTTTGTGTTTGCCTGAAGAAGACCCAAGAGGTCAAATTCATTGTATTCTGCCCTGTAGCCTGCATCTGTGACGGTAACTAACCCCTTTCTTTCTGAATTTAGACGTGTTGAATCTCAGAGTGGATGTGTGGACGACTCGGACCATGTTGGACTCAAAATCCTTTGTCAGGAATCAATTCTTGTTCGACTCCCCCGTTGCTCTAGAGAGTGTCTGTTAATGACAGATCCCGCTAAGGTGGCATAGCTTCCTCCCCAGTGCCAAGAAGACACCTTGCACTTTTAAGTTCGCGAAAACATCTGTACAAGAATGACTGTGTAGGTCATGTTTCAACATTGAAATACGTACAGACTGTAACATGGTCATACTGGATAAACTTCATATCGTCATTGAATGCCTAAATTATTATCCGCAGTACTGCCAGACATTTCTATCTGCTGTTCACTTTTTTTGTTGAATATATGCTAAGAAAAAAGGGGTTATATTCAGTCTGGCTAAATCATCAAGCACGAATCAATACTTTTTCATCAATTTGTTTCCTTTTATGCTTTTACTTCTTGTGTTCAGCTGCTGAAACCAGGTTTACCTCGTTGCATCCTTGCTCCTAACAGGGATGAGTGAATTTTGAATCTCGTAATATATATACTTGGCGTCCAGTAAGGGTCAACAGGTAGCTGGAATTGGGGTGGGCCAGAAAAACAAGATACGTGATGAGGTTTAATACATGGAATGGGCTGAGTTAGATGTCAATGCACACTGCTGCATACAAATCTTAGCAACGCTTAAATTGTCATCCACAGGTCGCACGCTTTAAGCACGAAATATGCATGATGCGGGCAAATGAACGGCTGGCCCACTCACTCACTCCTCCAAGGCCTTGAACATTAATTCAGGAACATCACGTGTTTACGACTGCCCCTCTAGCTCTGACACCCCACCCCCCTCCCCAGTTCTACAATAACGATTTCCGATGTAAACAGACGTACTTTCCGTCAACTGTTATGGTCCAATTACACCATCTTGCGTGTGCTTGTAAAATATCCAGGCCTTTTTTTTAAGTATAGTCACTTTGAAATTTAACGGAATAAAGACACAGGAGTGAGAAAACATGACAGCGAGCTAGTGTTTAAAAACATGCCACGTAGCCCACTGCATGCGCTGTCGCGGTCAAATTCGTTGCTCAGTCAAATTCGTTGCTGGTATACCAGCTTAGGTAGCCTGTATACAACCTTAGCCAAGAATGACGTCATAACGTGTAGTTGCTAATGGCAACGGCAAAACTCCACAGTTTAAGACAACCACTACTACTACTCGATTTTTTTGGCAGTATTGGCATTGAATTTGACCAGGCAATTAATTTGACTGATACGGTCAAATTCGTTGCTCCAGTCAAATTCGTTGCCGTGCAATATCCTGACCACTCCTGCTGCTACTACTGTTATTACTACTACTACTACCAGAAAAATTGTTGGTCATTGTGCCGATCAGGAGTGGTCATAATATTGCACGGCAACGAATTTGACTGGAGCAACGAATTGACCGCGACGGTCGCAGTCAAATTCGTTGCTCCAGTCAAATTCGTTGCCGTGCAATATCCTGACCACTCCTGCTGCTACTACTGTTACTACTACTACTACTGCTACTAGAATATTGTTGGTCATTGTGCCAAATCAGTAGTGGCAATGAATTTGACCAGGCAATGAATTTGACTGACACTACGGTCAAATTCGTTGTTCCAGTCAAATTCGTTGCCGTGCAATATCCTGACCACTCCTGCTGCTACTAATGTTACTACTACTACTACCAGAAATATTGTTGGTCATTGTGCCGGATCAGGAGTGGTCATAATCTTGCACGGCAACGAATTTGACTGGAGCAACGAATTTGACCGCGACAGTCGCGGTCAAAATCGTTGCTCCAGTCAAATTCGTTGCCGTGCAATATCCTGACCACTCCTGCTGCTACTACTGTTACTACAGTACTACCACTACCACTACTGCTACTACTACTACTACTACTACAGTACTACTACTACTACTAGTAGAATATTGATGGTCATTGTGCCAAATCAGTAGTGGCAATGAATTTGACCAGGCAATGAATTTGACTGGAGCAACGAATTGACCGCGACCGTCGCGGTCAAATTCGTTGCTCCAGTCAAATTCGTTGCCGTGGAATAATATGACCACTGCCGATCAGGCACAATGACCAACAATACTTCTGGTAGTAGTAGTAGTAGTAGTAGTAGCAGCAGCAGGAGTGGTCAGGATATTGCACGGCAACGAATTTGACTGGAACAACGAATTTGACCGCAGTATCAGTTAAATTCATTGCCTGGTCAAATTCATTGCCACTACTGATTTGGCACAGTGACCAACAATATTCTAGTAGTAGTAGTAGTAGTAGTAACATTAGAAGCAACAGGAGTGGTCAGGATATTGCACGGCAACGAATTTGACTGGAGCAACGAATTTGACCGCGACTGTCACGGTCAAATTCGTTGTTCCAGTCAAATTCGTGCCGTGCAATATCCTGACCACTCCTGCTGCTACTACTACTACTACTACCAGAAATATTGTTGGTCTTTGTGCCGGATCAGGAGTGGTCATAATATTGCACGGCAACGAATTTGACTGAGCAACGAATTTGACCGCGACAGTCGCGGTCAAAATCGTTGCTCCAGTCAAATTCGTTGCCGTGCAATATCCTGACCACTCCTGCTGCTTATACTGTTACTACTACTACTACCACTACCACTACTACTGCTACTACTACAGTACTACTACTACTACTAGTATAATATTGTTGGTCATTGTGCCAAATCAGTAGTGGCAATGAATTTGACGAGGCAATGAATTTGACTGGAGCAACGAATTTGACCGCGACCGTCGCGGTCAAATTCGTTGCTCCAGTCAAATTCGTTGCCGTGGAATATTATGACCACTGTTGATCACGCACAATGACCAACAATACTTCTGGTAGTAGTAGTAGTAGTAGCAGCAGGAGTGGTCAGGATATTGCACGGCAACGAATTTGACTGGAACAACGAATTTTGACCGCAGTATCGGTCAAATTCATTGCCTGGTCAAATTCATTGGCACTACTGATTTGGCACAATGACCAACAATATTTCTGGTAGTAGTAGTAGTAGTAGTAATGGTAGTAGTAGTAGTAACAGTAGTAGCAGCAGGAGTGGTCAGGATATTGCACGGCAACGAATTTTACCGGAGCAACGAATTTGACTGCGACCGTCGCGGTCAAATTCGTTGCTCCAGTCAAATTCGTTGCCGTGCAATATTATGACCACTCCTGATCCGGCACAATGACCAACAATATTTCTGGTAGTAGTAGTAGTAGTAGTAACAGTAGTAGCAGCAGGAATGGTGAGGATATTGCACGGCAACGAATTTGACTGGAACAACGAATTTGACCGCAGGATCAGTCAAATTCATTGCCTGGTCAAATTCATTGCCACTACTGATTTGGCACAATGACCAACAATATTTCTGGTAGTAGTAGTAGTAGTGCTAGTAGTAGTAGTAACAGTAGTAGCAGCAGGAGTGGTCAGGATATTGCACGGCAACGAATTGACCGGAGCAACGAATTTGACTGCGACCGTCGCGTTCAAATTCGTTGCTCCAGTCAAATTCGTTGCCGTGCAATATTATGACCACTCCTGATCCGGCACAATGACCAACAATATTTCTGGTAGTAGTAGTAGTAGTAGTAGTAGTAACAGTAGTAGCAGCAGGAGTGGTCAGGATATTGCATGGCAACGAATTTTGACTGGAACAACGAATTTGACCGCAGTGTTAGTCAAATTCATTGCCTGGTCAAATTCATTGCCACTACTGATTTGGCACAATGACCAACAATATTCTACTAGTAGTAGTAGTAGTAGTAGTGGTAGTAGTAGTAGTAACAGTAGTAGCAGCAGGAGTGGTCAGGATATTGCACGGCAACGAATTTGACCGGAGCAACGAATTTGACTGCGACCGTCGCGGTCAAATTCGTTGCTCCAGTCAAATTCGTTGCCGTGCAATATTATGACCACTCCTGATCCGGCACAATGACCAACAATATTTCTGGTAGTAGTAGTAGTAGTAGTAGTAATAGTAGTAACAGCAGTAGCAGCAGGAGTGGTCAGGATATTGCACGGCAACGAATTTGACTGGAACAACGAATTTGACCGCAGTATCAGTCAAATTCATTGCCTGGTCAAATTCATTGCCACTACTGATTTGGCACAATGACCAACAATATTCTGGTAGTAGTAGTAGTAGTAGTGGTAGTATACTGTTCAAAAAAAGAAACGCAAAATGCCAAGCTGCCGATTTGAAACACAATTTATTGAAGCTCAGTGTGACAACACGTTTAATGTGAAAATGACAAAAACAGGTCATCAGTAGGACAGAAGTCTCCCCTGTAATGCTGTCGTAAAGAACCAGCCCCAGACCCTCAGGGAAATCGCCAGGCCGCTTCCAAAGTCAGTAACGGGTGTGACCCCCTCTGGCTGCAATGGTAGCCTGGCATCTGCGGGGCAATGAAGCAATAATGTTCCCGATTGTCTGCTGTGGGATGGCCGCCCACTCGGCCTGCAATGCCCGGAACAGTTCATTTGGAG
The DNA here is from genome assembly GCA_018398815.1 of Conus ventricosus. NCBI lineage: Eukaryota > Metazoa > Mollusca > Gastropoda > Neogastropoda > Conidae > Conus > Conus ventricosus. Next base: position 6,791 of record JAFLJL010018831.1, on the reverse strand, counting down.
TCGCTGGGGCGTTGGCCCTCACTCTCAGGCGTCTGTCCAAAACGTCCCAAACGTGCTCAATAGGATTCAAATCCGGGAAAGAGAGGGCCAGGCCAGGGTGTTGATGTTGTTGGCGGTAAAGAAGGCTGTGGTCAGGCGTGCTGTGTGGGGCCTGGCGTTGTCCTGCTGGAACACGGCCCTGGGAGTGGCCATTAGAGGCAGGACGTGTGGCTGAACAATGACCTGGACGTACTGCTGGGCTGTCAGGTGACCTTCCACGCGCACCAGCTGGCTCCTGCCTGTGTTGCTGATGGCCCCCCATACCATGACATTGCCGCCACCATGCGGAGGTGCCTCGTCGACGCAGTTCTGCTGGTTGCGTTCATTAACCCGGCGGTAAACCCTTCGCCTCCTGTCATGGCGCTGCAGCAGAAACTGTGACTCATCCGAGAACCAGACGTGTCGCCAATGGTTCCTCAGTGTCCAGTGTCTGTGTTGCGTAGCCCATTGCAGTCTGGTCTGTCGATGGCGCCCCGTCATTACGTTGCCACGTAGGGGCATGTAAGCCCTCAGCCCAGCAGCATGCAGCCTGTTCCGGACAGTCTGGTCGGAGATGCGACGGACACCAGCGCATGCCTGGACAGTGGACGAGGCCGGCAGGAAGCGATTGCGATGTCTGAGCCGTATAAAGCGGTCCTGGGCTGGCGTTGTGATATGAGGTCGGCCTGACCTCGGGGCATCAGCTGATGACCCTGTCCTCTGGAAGCGAGTCCAAAGTCGGCATATGGTACTGGGGGAGACATTCAAAGCATGGGCCACATCAGTTGCACTCTGACCAACTTGCAAACGACCCAGGGCGTTTTCCCCTCTCTGCTGGGCTCAAACGTGGCATGCTGTTTTTTGGTACGGTGTGCCTGCCGGTTGCCAAAATGATCCGGCTTTTATACTGCACTATGACCATGGTGTGTGTGTTCACCACTGAGTTGGGCATGCTTTGCAGGCGAAACAACAGAAGCACAACCCAATGTTTGCACTGTCGCACCTGGCCCACAACACGCACGTGCACATAGTGACAACCTGAATCAATGTTATACTAGCACGTCGACGTTCAAGACATACATCAGGGCCGGTTTTGGCGTGTTCTCAACTGTATGGTCCACCCCAGGTGGCAAAATTTCATTTTGCGTTTCTTTTTTGAACAGTATAGTAGTAACAGTAGTAGCAGCAGGATGGTCAGGATATTGCACGGCAACGAATTTGACCGGAGCAACGAATTTGACTGCGACCGTCGCGGTCAAATTCGTTGCTCCAGTCAAATTCGTTGCTGTGCAATATTATGACCACTCCTGATCCGGCACAATGACCAACAATATTTCTGGTAGTAGTAGTAGTAGTTGTAGTAACAGTAGTAGCAGCAGGAGTGGTGAGATATTGCACGGCAACGAATTTGACTGGAACAACGAATTTGACCGCAGTATCAGTCAAATTCATTGCCTGGTCAAATTCATTGGCACTACTGATTTGGCACAATGACCAACAAATTTCTGGTAGTAGTAGTAGTAGTATAGTGGTGGTAGTAGTATAGTAGTAGTAGCAGCAGGAGTGGTCAGGATATTGCACGGCAACGAATATTGACCGGAGCAACGAATTTGACTGCGACCGTCCGCGTCAAATTCGTTGCTCCAGTCAAATTCGTTGCCGTGCAATATTATGACCACTCCTGATCCGGCACAATGACCAACAATATTTCTGGTAGTAGTAGTAGTAGTAGTAGTAACAGTAGTAGCACAGGAGTGGTCAGATATTGCACGGCAACGAATTTGACTGAACAACGAATTTGACCGCAGGATCAGTCAAATTCATTGCCTGTCCAAATTCATTGCCACTACTGATTTGGCACAATGACCAACAATATTTCTGTAGTAGTAGTAGTAGTAGCGTATAGTAGTAGTAACAGTAGTAGCAGCAGAGTGGTCAAGATATTGCACGGCAACGAATTTGACCGTACAACGAATTTGACTGCGACCAGCGCGTCAAATTCGTGCTCCAGTCAAATTCGTTGCCGGAAATATGACCACTCCTGATCCGCACAATGACCAAAAATATTTCTGGTAGTAGTAGTAGTAGTAGTAGTAGTAGTAACAGTAGTAGCAGCAGGAGTGGTGAGGATATTGCACGGCAACGAATTTGACTGAGCAACGAATTTGACCGCGACTGTCACGGTCAAATTCGTTGTTCCAGTCAAATTCGTTGCCGTGCAATATCCTGACCACTCTGCTGCACTACTACTACACATACCAGAAATATTGTTGGCTTTGTAGCCGGATCAGGAGTGTCTAATATTGCACGGCAACGAATTGACTGGAGCAAACGAATTTTGACCGCGACAGTCGCGGTCAAATCGTTGCTCCAGTCAAATTCGTTGCCGTGCAATATCCTGACCACTCCTGCTGCTACTACTGTAACTACTACTACTACCACAACCACTACTACTGCTACTACTACAGTACTACTACTACTACTAGTAGAATTTGTTGGTCATTGTGCCAAAATCAGTAGTGGCATGAATTTGACCAGGCAATGAATTTGACTGGAGCAACGAATTTGGACCGCGACCGCGTGGTCAAATTCGTTGCTCCAGTCAAATTCGTTGCCGTGGAATATTATGACCACTGCTGATCAGGCACAATGACCAACAATACTTCTGGTAGTAGTAGTAGTAGTAGTAGTAGTAGTAGCAGCAGGAGTGGTCAGGATATTGCACGGCAACGAATTTGACTGGAACAACGAATTTGACCGCAGTATCACTCAAATTCATTGCCTGGTCAAATTCATTGCCACTACTGATTTGGCACAATGACCAACAAATTTCTGGTAGTTGTAGTAGTAGTAGTGTAGTAGTAACAGTAGTAGCAGCAGGAGTGTCAGGATATTGCACGGCAACGAATTTTACCGGAGCAACGAATTTGACTGCGAACGTCGCGGTCAAATTCGTTGCTCCAGTCAAATTCGTTGCCGTGCAATATTATGACCACTCCTGATCCGGCACAATGACCAACAATATTTCTGGTAGTAGTAGTAGTAGTAACAGTAGTAGCAGCAGGATGGTGAGGATATTGCACGCAACGAATTTGACTGGAACAACGAATTTGACCGCAGATCGTCAAATTCATTGCCTGGTCAAATTCATTGCCACTACTGATTTGGCACAATGACCAACAATATTTCTGGTAGTAGTAGTATAGTAGTAGTAGTAATGGTAGTAGTAGTAGTAACAGTAGTAGCAGCAGGAGTGGTCAGAATATTGCACGGCAACGAATTTGACCGAGCAACGAATTTGACTGTGACCGTCGCTGTCAAATTCGTTGCTCCAGTCAAATTCGTTGCCGTGCAATATTATGACCACTCCTGATCCGGCACAATGACCAACAATATTTCTGTGTAGTAGTAGTAGTAGTAGTAGTAGTAGTAACAGTAGTAGCAGCAGGAGTGGTCAGGATATTGCACGGCAACGAATTTGACTGGAACAACGAATTTGACCGTAGTGTCAGTCAAATTCATTGCCTGGTCAAATTCATTGCCACTACTGAATTTGGCACAATGACCAACAATATTCTACTAGTAGTAGTAGTAGTAGTAGTAGTAGGTAGTAGTAGTAGTAACAGTAGTAGCAGCAGGAGTGGTCAGGATATTGCACGGCAACGAATTTGACCGGAGCAACGAATTTGACTGCGACCGTCGCGGTCAAATTCGTTGCTCCAGTCAAATTCGTTGCCGTGCAATATTATGACCACTCCTGATCCGCACAATGACCAACAATATTTCTGGTAGTAGTAGATAGTAGTAATAGTAGTAACAGTAGTAGCAGCAGGAGTGGTCAGGATATTGCACGGCAACGAATTTGACTGGAACAACGAATTTGACCGCAGTATCACTCAAATTCATTGCCTGGTCAAATTCATTGCACTACTGATTTGGCACAATGACCAACAATATTTCTGGTAGTAGTAGTAGTGGTAATTAGTATAGTAACAGTAGTAGCAGCAGGAGTGGTCAGGATATTGCACGGCAACGAATTTTACCGGAGCAACGAATTTGACTGCGAACGTCGCGGTCAAATTCGTTGCTCCAGTCAAATTCGTTGCCGTGCAATAATTATGACCACTCCTGAACCGGCACAATGACCAACAATATTTCTGGTAGTAGTAGTAGTAGTAGTAACAGTAGTAGCAGCAGGAATGGTGAGATATTGCACGGCAACGAATTTGACTGAACAACGAATTTGACCGCAGGATCAGTCAAATTCATTGCCTGGTCAAATTCATTGCCACTACTGATTTGGCACAATGACCAACAATATTTCTGTAGTAGTATAGAGTATATAGTAGTATGTAGTAGTAGTAGTAAACAGTAGTAGCAGCAGAGTGGTCAGGATATTGCACGCAACGAATTTGACCGGAGCAACGAATTTGACTGTGAACGTCGCGGTCAAATTCGTTGCTCCAGTCAAATTCGTTGCCGTGCAATATTATGACCACTCCTGATCCGGCACAATGACCAACAATATTTCTGGTAGTAGTAGTAGTAGTAGTAGTAGTAACAGTAGTAGCAGCAGGAGTGGTCAGGATATTGCACGGCAACGAATTTGACTGGAACAACGAATTTGACCGCAGTGTCAGTCAAATTCATTTGCCTGGTCAAATTCATTGACACTACTGATTTGGCACAATGACCAACAATATTCTACTAGTAGTAGTAGTAGTAGTAGTAGTATGGTAGTAGTAGTAGTATCAGTAGTAGCAGCAGGAGTGGTCAGGATATTGCACGGCAACGAATTTGACCGGAGCAACGAATTTGACTGCGACCGTCGCGGTCAAATTCGTTGCTCCAGTCAAATTCGTTGCCGTGCAATATTATGACCACTCCTGATCCGGCACAATGACCAACAATATTTCTGGTAAGTAGTAGTAGTAATAGTAGTAACAGTAGTAGCAGCAGGAGTGGTCAGGATATTGCACGGCAACGAATTGACTGGAACAACGAATTTGACCGCAGTATCAGTCAAATTCATTGCCTGGTCAAATTCATTGCCACTACGATTTGGCACAATGACCAACAATATTTCTGGTAGTAGTAGTAGTAGTAGTGGTAGTAGTAGTAGTAAGAGTAGTAGCAGCAGGAGTGGTCAGGATATTGCACGGCAACGAATTGACCGGAGCAACGAATTTGACTGCGACCGTCGCGGTCAAATTCGTTGCTCCAGTCAAATTCGTTGCCGTGCAATATTATGACCACTCCTGATCCGGCACAATGACCAACAATATTTCTGGTAGTAGTAGTTGTAGTAACAGTAGTAGCACAGGAGTGGTGAGGATATTGCACGGCAACGAATTTGACTGGAACAACGAATTTGACCGCAGTATCAGTCAAATTCATTGCCTGGTCAAATTCATTGGCACTACTGATTTTGGCACAATGACCAATATTTCTGGTAGTAGTAGTAGTAGTAGTGGTAGTAGTAGTAGTAGTAGTAAGCAGCAGGAGTGGTCAGGATATTGCACGCAACGAATTTGACCGGAGCAACGAATTTGACTGCGACCGTCGCGGTCAAATTCGTTGCTCCAGTCAAATTCGTTGCCGTGCAATATTATGACCACTCCTATCCGGCACAATGACCAACAATATTTCTGGTAGTAGTAGTAGTAGTAGTAGTAATAGTAGTAACAGCAGTAGCAGCAGGAGTGGTCAGGATATTGCACGACAACGAATTTGACTGGAACAACGAATTTGACCGCAGGATCAGTCAAATTCATTGCCTGGTCAAATTCATTGCCACTACTGATTTGGCACAATGACCAACAATATTTCTGGTATAGTATAGTAGTAGTAGTGGTAGTAGTAGTAGTAACAGTAGTAGCACAGGAGTGGTCAAGATATTGCACGGCAACGAATTTGACCGGAGCAACGAATTTGACTGCGACCGTCGCGGTCAAATTCGTTGCTCCAGTCAAATTCGTTTGCCGTGCAATATTATGACCACTCCTGATCCGGCACAATGACCAAAAATATTTCTGGTAGTAGTAGTAGTAGTAGTATATACAGTAGTAGCAGCAGGAGTGGTGAGGATATTGCACGGCAACGAATTTGACTGGAACAACGAATTTGACCGCAGGATCAGTCAAATTCATTGCCACTACTGATTTGGCACAATGACCAGCAATATTCTAGTTAGTAGTAGTAGTAGTAGTAGTAGTAGTGGTAGTAACAGTAGTAGCAGCAGGAGTGGTCAGGATATTGCACGGCAACGAATTTGACTGGAGCAACGAATTTGACCGTATCAGTCAATTCATTGCCTGGTCAAATTCAATGCCAATACTGCCAAAAAATCGTGTAGTAGTAGTGGTTGTCTTAAACGTGGAGTTTTGCCGTTACCATTAGCAACTACACGTTATTACGTCATTCTTGGCTAAGGTCGTATACCACAACCTTTGCTGGTATGCCAGCAACGAATTTGACTGGAGCAACGAATTTGACCGCGACATGCGCCCCACCAACTCAAGTTCTGCGGCAGACAGAACCTGTCGGGTTTGTTCGGGGTTTTTTTTATAATCTTTTTGAAGCACTTATCGACGTAACCAGCAAATGTCTCTGCACCCTCTTCTCCGCCAGAACACACCACATACACTTCCAACTTACCCTGGTGTCGCCATTAGCCGCAGTGCTGAAGAAATATGGCCGAAATGTGACCAAGATTCACCCGGTTCCTCTGAGCTCTGCACACGACCGGATTTTTTTTTTTCTCCCTCAATCGG
>JAFLJL010018829.1:0-21319 GCA_018398815.1 Conus ventricosus | reverse complement strand
AACAAATTTGCTTTTTTCGGTTTTCCCCTTGTTTTGTTGGGGGTTTTTTTTGCAAAGTGGTTTTGGAGAAATCTTAAAAAACCCTGCTAATGGAGAAAGTCGCACGCGCTAATCTGTTTTTTGAGAAAGATTATTTTTCTTTTGGGGAATGAAACAAAATGGGAAACTGACAAAGTTCTTAAACTTTATTCTGTTTTTTGTTTTTTTTTTAACAAATGTAAAAAAAAATAACCACCCAACCTTCATGTTTTCCAACAATTTTAAAGCTATAGTTTTAAATTAAAAAATACTTACCCCTTTTCTAAAACTATGATTCGATAAAATTGACAAAACCGGGTTTTCCCTATTCCCTTCATTTCCTAGCTGATTGTGACTTTTTTTTTTTTTTTTTTTTTTTTTGTTGTTGTTGACAAATCTTAGTACACAGGCCCCCAACTTGGTATCCCAACCAAATGAATATTTTTGAGAATGGAAAACGCTGGTATCTTTTAACTAATAGCCACCCTTTTCTTTGTTGTAATTCCCATTTTAAAATTTTTTTTTTTTTTCCCCCTCCTCTAGCCCTCCCCATGCCACCCCTTGGTTTTTCCTAGTTTTTGAGGTTATTTGTATTTTGGTGTGCAATTTTATATATCCTGCTTAAAATTCATTAAGATGGTTTTTTTTGTTTTTTGTTTTTGTTTTTTTTTTTGGGGGGGGGGAATTTAGGGCGTATTTGTTTTTTTTTATTGTGGTCCTGACCCCCTTTTGGGGTTCTTTTACAATTATATATATGTTGTCTTTTTTGTGTTTGCGTGCATTTTTTTAAAAAAAAAAAAACCTTTGCTAATATTTAAATTTTGACTTTTATCAATTCCAACATACAGGGGGTTTATTTTTTTTAATATCCCCTTTTATTTAAAAAAAGAAAAAGGGTCAAATGAAGGGGAATTTTATTTGAATTTTAGAATATTTTTTAAAAATATTGTAAAAAAAAAAATGGTTTTAAATTTAATTTTTTTAAAATCCCCTCCATTTAAAAAAAAAAAAAAAACCAAAAAAAAAAAAAAAACCCCCCCCAAAAAACCCCCCCCCCCCCCCCCCCCCCCCCCCCCCCCCCCAGTCCCTTCCCTTCAAAATTTTTTTTTTTTCTGAAAATACTTTTTTTTTTTGCAAATGCTACTTTTTCCTTGAACAAAAATCCCCCCCTTAAATTTTTTTTTTCTGAAAAATCTTACTCTGTAAATCACATCACCTCTAGTAAAACTACAAAACCTTTTTGTAAAATACTACATATACCTAGAAAACTACAAATTACCTCTATGTAAAATACACAAAACCCTCTCTTAAGTACACTTTTCCTCTATGTAAATACTACATAAACCTTAATAATTACTGCATATACCTCTAGTAAATACTGAAAACCCTTTTGTAGATACTACATATATCCTCTGAAAATACTACAAAAACCTCTCTGTAAATACTGCATACCTTAGTAATACTGCATAACCTCTGTGAAATATACATATACCTTATGTAAATACTACATATACCTCCTCACGCGAAATCCCCAATCTCCCTTCCACAAAGTTTCATCTTTCTCAAGAAAGGGTGTTCTCATTAAAATTGTTTTCGTTAGTATCATATTAACCCCAAAGTATGAAGGCGACGGATCTTTTTTTTTGCCTTTAGTGCGGACCTGCGAACATTCACCACTTTCGGATCTGGGATTCGTGTCTCCTTCCGCTTGTGGGCTGGAAAGCTGTTGCCCACACTTCACACCTGATAGGTAAAATGAAAGTTGAAGAAACACACCCGGGGTCATGTGCGGGCAAAGGTGTGTGTGGGCTGTTCACCAACTTCACACCTGATAGTGTCAAAGGCTGTGTTAGGCTTTCACCAATTCACATCTGATGGGTTCAAAGGCGTGTACCACACTTCACATCTGATAGTGCAAAGGCTGTGTGTACTGTGTACCACTCTTCCATTGATAGTGTAAAAGGCTGTGTGTAACGCTCACCACCTTCACCCCTATATGTCAGGGGCTGGTGTAGGTTTTCCCCACATTTTCACACCTGCGTGTAAAAGGGCGTGTGTGGGCGTTCACCACCTTCACACCTGACAGTGTCAAAGGCTGGTGAAGGCTGTTCACCCCACTTACCCCGAAAAGTGTCAAAGGCTGTGTGTGGGCGTTCACCCACTTCATATCTAAAAGGTCAAAGGCGTGTTGGGCTTTCACCAACTTTGCACCTGATAGGTAAAAGGCTGTTGTGGGCGTTCCCCAAAACTTCACACCTGATAGGAAAAAGTGTGTGTGGGCTTTTTCCCACATTTAAAAAATCAAATAGTGTCAAAGGGTTTGTGTGGGGCTTTCACCACACTTCCCCCGACAGTGAAAAAAGGCTGTGTGGGGCTGTTCCCACACTACATCTGACAGTTCAAAGGCGTTGGGGGCTGTTCCCCAAAATTCCACCGGTGTAAAAAGGGTGTGTAAAGCAGGCCGGCCACTCTGCGCAACAACAAAAATCAGTGTCATAAAGGGGGTGTCACTGCTGCGGACTCGTCAAAATGGCTATACCAAACCCACAAATTTTTGAGTTTACTATGCAAAATTTAAGGCTGATGGATGAAGAATTAATGGCAAAGATGAAAAAAATTTTAAGAAAGGGTTCGTGGCTACAACTTAGCAGATGTCGACCACCATTAGCCAAACATGCGGTCAGACTTTGGACAAACGTGGTACACTGGTTTCCCTGGGGGGTAGCCCCCCCCACGGGACTTTTCCTCCCCTCCAAATTGTTGGTTACTTAGCAAAAAACAGGGCTCAGCAAAGGGAAACAGGGGGGAAAACAGGAGAACCAGATTTTCTTCCCCCCTACAAATTTATTTTTTCTCACCAGGAAAAACTTCCCATCTCTCCCTATGCAACGAAACCTCTTGATAAAGATTTCCCTTCTTTTTAACCACAAGCACATTGGGGCACAGTATTCCCACAAACCTCTCGTCAACCCTCAGGTGTGACAAAAATTAGGATATCCCTCCCTATGCATTTTTATGGTAAACCCGTAATTTTCTGCCCCTGAACTAGTCTTATTATTTTTTCCATTTTGTCATTTCTTTTATGAAAGTACCTTTTATTCCCCCAAATCCCGTGCACCTTGAGGGAGAATTTCATCCCTTTTTCAGCAATTCTAACGATTTTAAAAATTTTTTTTTGTTTACATTCTGTTTTTCTTTTTACAGTGACTTCTTTTTACCCCCTTGAGTTGAATCCCGATCAGAACAACAAATTCTGTGACAAATGATTTTTTTTTCCCACTGCGATACTATTTTTGACCCATATGTAATAACCCATCCCTATTGCGTGTAGTCATAGACCTACCTTTAGTTTACAACCTCTTTCCTTTTTTCTGAAAATAGTGGAAAAAAGCCAGTATAAATCTCTTACTAATTCCATTTTTTACTTGTTTGATATGCTTGATGGCAAAGTCCCAGCTTACAGGCCCCCCTTCAGGCTGATGTCACTGACTGGCACTCTCATGCACAGAATGACTTCTCTCCATGAAAAAGGTCATCAATGAAATCAACACAAAGGGGTGCCTTGACACTAGGACACTGTCCTTGGGGCATCTACGCAAGGGTAATGCCCCCCCCCCCCCCCCCCCCCCCCAACCTTTGGGGCATCAAAACTAGGACACTGCCTCCGTGACTTCCAACTGACAGTCAGTTTTGTTTTTCTGCTGAATAAAATCTTACAAGATTTACAAAGTTCTTTTTCATTGTATGCATCATGATTTTTTACCTTTGTGGTGATGGGTCATTTACACGGATGTTCCATTTTTCTTTAGACTATTGATATAACTGTCACATGATAATAAGCTCTGAACATTTTCCGGCTGTGTGAACTGCCAGTCATTGTAGCCACAAGTAGAAACCTCTACAAAGAAAAAATTGTTATAACATTTTCAAGGGCATCATGGAGGGGTTCCACTGTACTAGATGTCCCTTTCAACAAAGACTCCTCCCCCTACAGACCCAGCGTTGAATAATTTCTGGGGGCTGACACTAGCAGGTCCCACTGTATGTCTATTGCTGCTGTTCAGTGTTTGTCGTCGTTTTCAGACTATGAGGTGACAAAGGTCGTGAGGTCACACACGGGGTCAGTGACAGACAGCCGTATGGTGCAGAGCATCATGAAGGATGTCACCTCCGTCATCCACATCGCCGGCCTGGTCAGCTATGGCTCCTTTCCCGATTTCACCGGCATGGAACGTGTCAATGTGGACGGTAAGGACAGGTCTTACAGGTGGCCAATTAGATAACACCTTCTGTCAACATGCACTTTGACCCCTTGTGCACTTTGACCCCTTGTTGTGCACTTTGACCCTTTGTTGTGCACTTTGACCCCTAGTTGATCACCCCCCCATTTCTAATAATACTTGAACTCAGCCAATCCCCCTTCTCACCCAAACCCTCCATGATATACATATTACGGAATATGTAACATGATTTCAACTTGCCAAACTCAACCTACTCTCTCCCTCCATCAATCCACTCGCAACTATACGCTTCAACTTAGTCAATCTCCCCTCCCCCCCTCCCTCCTTTTGTACCATAGCTATTCAAACTCAGCCGATCTCACCCCCTCCGTCTCCCCTTCTGTAACATCACTGCTTCCACATCCAAGCTCACCCCATTTCCCTGGCCTGCTTTTGTAGCACTACTGCTGGACTCAGCCAAACTCATCCCATTTCCCCTCTCTCCCGCTGTCATCCCATTTCCCCTCTCTCCCGCTGTCATCCCATTTCCCCTCTCTCCCGCTGTCATCCCATTTCCCCTCTCTCCCGCTGTCATCCCATTTCCCCTCTCTCCCGCTGTCATCCCATTTCCCCTCTCTCCCCGCTGTCATCCCATTTCCCCTCTCTCCCGCTGTCATCCCATTTCCCCTCCTCTCCCGCTGTCATCCATTTCCCCTCTAACCCGCTGTAATGATACTGCTTCAACTTAGCACATCTTTCCCCATCCCCATTTTCACATTTGTAACATTACTGCTTCACTCAGCCAATCTCATCTCCCCCCCCCCCCCCCCCCATCTCTCTCTCTCTCCATCTGCAACATTTCTGCTTAAATCCAGCTACCCCTCCCCCCCCCCCCCCCCCTCTCCATTTGTAACATTACGCTTCAATGTAATGAATCTCAGCCTATTCCCCATCTCTCCTATGGTACCGTCACTGCTTTGCTCAACCAATCTCATTCCCTCCTCTCTCTCTTTCAATAACATCACCACACCAACTAAGCCAGTCCTACTTCCCTTCCTCCTCTTCTAATCCATTTATAACACGACTGGTTCAACTCTGATAATCCCAACCTCAGGCCATCCTTATTCCTCCATTTATAACATGACTGGTTCAACTCTGATAATCCCAACCTCAGGCCATCCCTTATTCCTCCATTTATAACACGACTGGTTCAACTCTGATAATCCCAGCCTCAGGCCATCCCTTATTCCTCCATTTATAACACACTGGTTCAACTCTGATAATCCCAACCTCAGCCATCCCTTATTCCTCCATTTATAACATGACTGTTCAACTCTGATAATCCCAACCTCAGGCCATCCCTTATTCCTCCATTTATAACATGACTGGTTCAACTCTGATAATCCCAGCCTCAGGCCATCCCTTATTCCTCCATTTATAACATGACTGGTTCAACTCTGATAATCCCAGCCTCAGGCCATCCCTTATTCCTCCATTTATAACATGACTGGTTCAACTCTGATAATCCCAACCTCAGGCCATCCCTTATTCCTCCATTTATAACACGACTGGTTCAACTCTGATAATCCCAGCCTCAGGCCATCCCTTATTCCTCCATTTATAACATGACTGGTTCAACTCTGATAATCCCAGCCTCAGGCCATCCCTTATTCCTCCATTTATAACACGACTGGTTCAACTCTGATAATCCCAGCCTCAGGCCATCCCTTATTCCTCCATTTATAACACGACTGGTTCACTCTGATAATCCCAGCCTCAGGCCATCCCTATTCCTCCATTTATAACACGACTGGTTCAACTCTGATATCCCAGCCTCAGGCCATCCCTTATCTCCATTTATAACACGACTGGTTCAACTCTGATAATCCCAGCCTCAGGCCATCCCTTATTCCTCCATTTATAACATGACTGGTTCAACTCTGATAATCCCAACCTCAGGCCATCCCTTATTCCTCCATTTATAACACGACTGGTTCAACTCTGATAATCCCAGCCTCAGGCCATCCCTTATTCCTCCATTTATAACACGACTGGTTCAACTCTGATAATCCCAGCCTCAGGCCATCCCTTATTCCTCCATTTATAACACGACTGGTTCACTCTGATAATCCCAGCCTCAGCCATCCCTTATTCCTCCATTTATAACACGACTGGTTCACTCTGATAATCCCAGCCTCAGGCCATCCCTTATTCCTCCATTTATAACATGACTGGTTCAACTCTGAAATCCCAGCCTCAGCCATCCCTATTCCTCCATTTATAACACGATGGTTCACTCTGAAACCCAGCCTCAGGCCATCCCTTATTCCTCCCATTTATAACACGACTGGTTCAACTCTGATAATCCCAGCCTCAGGCCATCCCTTATTCCTCCATTTATAACACGACTGGTTCAACTCTGATAATCCCAGCCTCAGGCCATCCCTTATTCCTCCATTTATAACACGACTGGTTCAACTCTGATAATCCCAGCCTCAGCCATCCCTTATTCCTCCATTTATAACATGACTGGTTCAACTCTGATAATCCCAACCTCAGGCCATCCCTTATTCCTCCATTTATAACATGACTGGTTCAACTCTGATAATCCCAACCTCAGGCCATCCCTTATTCCTCCATTTATAACATGACTGGTTCAACTCTGATAATCCCAACCTCAGGCCATCCCTTATTCCTCCATTATAACACGACTGGTTCAACTCTGATAATCCCAACCTCAGGCCATCCCTTATTCCTCCATTTATAACACGACTGGTTCAACTCTGATAATCCCAGCCTCAGGCCATCCCTTATTCCTCCATTTATAACATGACTGGTTCAACTCTGATAATCCCAGCCTCAGGCCATCCCTTATTCCTCCATTTATAACATGACTGGTTCAACTCTGATAATCCCAACCTCAGGCCATCCCTTATTCCTCCATTTATAACACGACTGGTTCAACTCTGATAATCCCAGCCTCAGGCCATCCCTTATTCCTCCATTTATAACATGACTGGTTCAACTCTGATAATCCCAGCCTCAGGCCATCCCTTATTCCTCCATTTATAACACGACTGGTTCAACTCTGATAATCCCAGCCTCAGGCCATCCCTTATTCCTCCATTTAAAACACGACTGGTTCACTCTGATAATCCCAGCCTCAGGCCATCCCTTATTCCTCCATTTATAACACGACTGGTTCAACTCTGATAATCCCAGCCTCAGGCCATCCCTTATTCCTCCATTTATAACACGACTGGTTCAACTCTGATAATCCCAGCCTCAGGCCATCCCTTATTCCTCCATTTATAACATGACTGGTTCAACTCTGATAATCCCAACCTCAGCCATCCCTTATTCCTCCATTTATAACACGACTGGTTCAACTCTGATAATCCCAGCCTCAGGCCATCCCTTATTCCTCCATTTATAACACGACTGGTTCAACTCTGATAATCCCAGCCTCAGGCCATCCCTTATTCCTCCATTTATAACACGACTGGTTCACTCTGATAATCCCAGCCTCAGGCCATCCCTTATTCCTCCATTTATAACACGACTGGTTCACTCTGATAATCCCAGCCTCAGGCCATCCCTTATTCCTCCATTTATAACATGACTGGTTCAACTCTGATAATCCCAGCCTCAGGCCATCCCTTATTCCTCCATTTATAACACGCATGGTTCACTCTGATAATCCCAGCCTCAGGCCATCCCTTATTCCTCCATTTATAACACGACTGGTTCAACTCTGATAATCCCAGCCTCAGGCCATCCCTTATTCCTCCATTTATAACACGACTGGTTCAACTCTGATAATCCCAGCCTCAGGCCATCCCTTATTCCTCCATTTATAACACGACTGGTTCAACTCTGATAATCCCAGCCTCAGGCCATCCCTTATTCCTCCATTTATAACACGACTGGTTCAACTCTGATAATCCCAACCTCAGGCCATCCCTTATTCCTCCATTTATAACACGACTGGTTCAACTCTGATAATCCCAACCTCAGGCCATCCCTTATTCCTCCATTTATAACACGACTGGTTCAACTCTGATAATCCCAACCTCAGGCCATCCCTTATTCCTCCATTTATAACACGACTGGTTCAACTCTGATAATCCCAGCCTCAGGCCATCCCTTATTCCTCCATTTATAACATGACTGGTTCAACTCTGATAATCCCAACCTCAGGCCATCCCTTATTCCTCCATTTATAACATGACTGGTTCAACTCTGATAATCCCAACCTCAGGCCATCCCTTATTCCTCCATTTATAACATGACTGGTTCAACTCTGATAATCCCAACCTCAGGCCATCCCTTATTCCTCCATTTATAACATGACTGGTTCAACTCTGATAATCCCAACCTCAGGCCATCCCTTATTCCTCCATTTATAACATGACTGGTTCAACTCTGATAATCCCAACCTCAGGCCATCCCTTATTCCTCCATTTATAACACGACTGGTTCAACTCTGATAATCCAACCTCAGGCCATCCCTTATTCCTCCATTTATAACACGACTGGTTCAACTCTGATAATCCCACCCTCAGGCCATCCCTTATTCCTCCATTTATAACATGACTGGTTCAACTCTGATAATCCCAACCTCAGGCCATCCCTTATTCCTCCATTTATAACATGACTGGTTCAACTCTGATAATCCCAACCTCAGGCCATCCCTTATTCCTCCATTTATAACATGACTGGTTCAACTCTGATAATCCCAACCTCAGGCCATCCCTTATTCCTCCATTTATAACATGACTGGTTCAACTCTGATAATCCCAACCTCAGGCCATCCCTTATTCCTCCATTTATAACATGACTGGTTCAACTCTGATAATCCCAGCCTCAGGCCATCCCTTATTCCTCCATTTATAACACGACTGGTTCAACTCTGATAATCCCAGCCTCAGGCCATCCCTTATTCCTCCATTTATAACACGACTGGTTCAACTCTGATAATCCCAGCCTCAGGCCATCCCTTATTCCTCCATTTATAACACGACTGGTTCAACTCTGATAATCCCAGCCTCAGGCCATCCCTTATTCCTCCATTTATAACACGACTGGTTCAACTCTGATAATCCCAACCTCAGGCCATCCCTTATTCCTCCATTTATAACACGACTGGTTCAACTCTGATAATCCCAACCTCAGGCCATCCCTTATTCCTCCATTTATAACACGACTGGTTCAACTCTGATAATCCCAACCTCAGGCCATCCCTTATTCCTCCATTTATAACACGACTGGTTCAACTCTGATAATCCCAGCCTCAGGCCATCCCTTATTCCTCCATTTATAACACGACTGGTTCAACTCTGATAATCCCAACCTCAGGCCATCCCTTATTCCTCCATTTATAACACGACTGGTTCAACTCTGATAATCCCAGCCTCAGGCCATCCCTTATTCCTCCATTTATAACACGACTGGTTCAACTCTGATAATCCCAGCCTCAGCCATCCCTTATTCCTCCATTTATAACACGACTGGTTCAACTCTGATAATCCCAGCCTCAGGCCATCCCTTATTCCTCCATTTATAACAAGACTGGTTCAACTCTGATAATCCCAGCCTCAGGCCATCCCTTATTCCTCCATTTATAACATGACTGGTTCAACTCTGATAATCCCAACCTCAGGCCATCCCTCATTCCTCCATTTATAACACGACTGGTTCAACTCTGATAATCCCAGCCTCAGGCCATCCCTTATTCCTCCATTTATAACATGACTGGTTCAACTCTGATAATCCCAGCCTCAGGCCATCCCTTATTCCTCCATTTTATAACATGACTGGTTCAACTCTGATAATCCCAACCTCAGGCCATCCCTCATTCCTCCATTTATAACACGACGGGTTCAACTCTGATAATCCCAGCCTCAGGCCATCCCTTATTCCTCCATTTATAACATGACTGGTTCAACTCTGATAACCCCAGCCTCAGGCCATCCCTTATTCCTCCATTTATAACATGACTGGTTCAACTCTGATAATCCCAGCCTCAGGCCATCCCTTATTCCTCCATTTATAACACGACTGGTTCAACTCTGATAATCCCAACCTCAGGCCATCCCTTATTCCTCCATTTATAACACGACTGGTTCAACTCTGATAATCCCAGCCTCAGGCCATCCCTTATTCCTCCATTTATAACACGACTGGTTCACTCTGATAATCCCAACCTCAGGCCATCCCTTATTCCTCCATTTATAACACGACTGGTTCAACTCTGATAATCCCAGCCTCAGGCCATCCCTTATTCCTCCATTTATAACACGACTGGTTCAACTCTGATAATCCCAGCCTCAGGCCATCCCTTATTCCTCCATTTATAACACGACTGGTTCAACTCTGATAATCCCAGCCTCAGGCCATCCCTCATTCCTCCATTTATAACATGACTGGTTCAACTCTGATAATCCCAACCTCAGGCCATCCCTTATTCCTCCATTTATAACACGACTGGTTCAACTCTGATAATCCCAGCCTCAGGCCATCCCTTATTCCTCCATTTATAACACGACTGGTTCAACTCTGATAATCCCAGCCTCAGGCCATCCCTTATTCCTCCATTTATAACACGACTGGTTCAACTCTGATAATCCCAGCCTCAGGCCATCCCTTATTCCTCCATTTATAACATGACGGGTTCAACTCTGATAATCCCAACCTCAGGCCATCCCTTATTCCTCCATTTATAACATGACTGGTTCAACTCTGATAATCCCAGCCTCGGGCCATCCCTTATTCCTCCATTTATAACATGACTGTTCAACTCTGATAATCCCAGCCTCAGGCCATCCCTTATTCCTCCATTTATAACACGACTGGTTCAACTCTGATAATCCCAGCCTCAGGCCATCCCTTATTCCTCCATTTATAACACGACTGGTTCAACTCTGATAATCCCAGCCTCAGGCCATCCCTTATTCCTCCATTTATAACACGACTGGTTCAACTCTGATAATCCCAACCTCAGGCCATCCCTTATTCCTCCATTTATAACACGACTGGTTCAACTCTGATAATCCCAGCCTCAGGCCATCCCTTATTCCTCCATTTATAACACGACTGGTTCAACTCTGATAATCCCAGCCTCAGGCCATCCCTTATTCCTCCATTTATAACACGACTGGTTCAACTCTGATAATCCCAGCCTCAGGCCATCCCTTATTCCTCCATTTATAACACGACTGGTTCAACTCTGATAATCCCAGCCTCAGGCCATCCCTTATTCCTCCATTTATAACACGACTGGTTCAACTCTGATAATCCCAGCCTCAGGCCATCCCTTATTCCTCCATTTATAACACGACTGGTTCAACTCTGATAATCCCAGCCTCAGGCCATCCCTTATTCCTCCATTTATAACACGACTGGTTCACTCTGATAATCCCAGCCTCAGGCCATCCCTTATTCCTCCATTTTTTAACACGACTGGTTCAACTCTGATAATCCCAGCCTCAGGCCATCCCTTATTCCTCCATTTATAACACGACTGGTTCAACTCTGATAATCCCAGCCTCAGGCCATCCCTTATTCCTCCATTTATAACATGACTGGTTCAACTCTGATAATCCCAGCCTCAGGCCATCCCTTATTCCTCCATTTATAACACGACTGGTTCAACTCTGATAATCCCAGCCTCAGGCCATCCCTTATTCCTCCATTTATAACACGACTGGTTCAACTCTGATAACCCAGCCTCAGGCCATCCCTTATTCCTCCATTTATAACACGACTGGTTCAACTCTGATAATCCCAGCCTCAGGCCATCCCTTATTCCTCCATTTATAACACGACGGGTTCAACTCTGATAATCCCAGCCTCAGGCCATCCCTTATTCCTCCATTTATAACACGACTGGTTCAACTCTGATAATCCCAGCCTCAGGCCATCCCTTATTCCTCCATTATAACACGACTGGTTCAACTCTGATAATCCCAGCCTCAGGCCATCCCTTATTCCTCCATTTATAACACGACTGGTTCAACTCTGATAATCCCAGCCTCAGGCCATCCCTTATTCCTCCATTTATAACACGACTGGTTCAACTCTGATAATCCCAACCTCAGGCCATCCCTTATTCCTCCATTTATAACATGACTGGTTCAACTCTGATAATCCCAGCCTCAGGCCATCCCTTATTCCTCCATTTATAACACGACTGGTTCAACTCTGATAATCCCAGCCTCAGGCCATCCCTTATTCCTCCATTTATAACACGACTGGTTCAACTCTGATAATCCCAGCCTCAGGCCATCCCTTATTCCTCCATTTATAACACGACTGGTTCAACTCTGATAATCCCAGCCTCAGGCCATCCCTTATTCCTCCATTTATAACACGACTGGTTCAACTCTGATAATCCCAGCCTCAGGCCATCCCTTATTCCTCCATTTATAACACGACTGGTTTCAACTCTGATAATCCCAGCCTCAGGCCATCCCTTATTCCTCCATTTATAACACGACTGGTTCAACTCTGATAATCCCAGCCTCAGGCCATCCCTTATTCCTCCATTT
The DNA here is from genome assembly GCA_018398815.1 of Conus ventricosus. NCBI lineage: Eukaryota > Metazoa > Mollusca > Gastropoda > Neogastropoda > Conidae > Conus > Conus ventricosus. Next base: position 8,532 of record JAFLJL010018829.1, on the reverse strand, counting down.
ATAACACGACTGGTTCAACTCTGATAATCCCAGCCTCGGGCCATCCCTTATTCCTCCATTTATAACACGACTGGTTCAACTCTGATAATCCCAGCCTCAGGCCATCCCTTATTCCTCCATTTATAACACGACTGGTTCAACTCTGATAATCCCAGCCTCAGGCCATCCCTTAGTCCTCCATTTATAACACGACGGGTTCAACTCTGATAATCCCAGCCTCAGGCCATCCCTTATTCCTCCATTTATAACACGACTGGTTCAACTCTGATAATCCCAGCCTCAGGCCATCCCTTATTCCTCCATTTATAACACGACTGTTCAACTCTGATAATCCCAGCCTCAGGCCATCCCTTATTCCTCCATTTATAACACGACTGGTTCAACTCTGATAATCCCAGCCTCAGGCCATCCCTTATTCCTCCATTTATAACACGACTGGTTCACTCTGATAATCCCAGCCTCAGGCCATCCCTTATTCCTCCATTTATAACACGACTGGTTCAACTCTGATAATCCCAGCCTCGGGCCATCCCTTATTCCTCCATTTATAACACGACTGGTTCAACTCTGATAATCCCAGCCTCAGGCCATCCCTTATTCCTCCATTTATAACATGACTGGTTCAACTCTGATAATCCCAGCCTCAGGCCATCCCTTATTCCTCCATTTATAACACGACTGGTTCAACTCTGATAATCCCAGCCTCAGGCCATCCCTTATTCCTCCATTTATAACACGACTGGTTCAACTCTGATAAATCCCAGCCTCAGGCCATCCCTTATTCCTCCATTTATAACATGACTGGTTCAACTCTGATAATCCCAGCCTCAGGCCATCCCTTATTCCTCCATTTATAACACGACTGTTTCAACTCTGATAATCCCAGCCTCAGGCCATCCCTTATTCCTCCATTTATAACACGACTGGTTCAACTCTGATAATCCCAGCCTCAGGCCATCCCTTATTCCTCCATTTATAACACGACTGGTTCAACTCTGATAATCCCAGCCTCAGGCCATCCCTTATTCCTCCATTTATAACACGACTGGTTCAACTCTGATAATCCCAGCCTCAGGCCATCCCTTATTCCTCCATTTATAACACACTGGTTCAACTCTGATAATCCCAGCCTCAGGCCATCCTTATTCCTCCATTTATAACACGACTGGTTCAACTCTGATAATCCCAGCCTCAGGCCATCCCTTATTCCTCCATTATACACGACTGGTTCAACTCTGATAATCCCAGCCTCAGGCCATCCCTTATTCCTCCATTTATAACACGACTGGTTCAACTCTGATAATCCCAGCCTCAGGCCATCCCTTATTCCTCCATTTATAACACGACTGGTTCAACTCTGATAATCCCAGCCTCAGGCCATCCCTTATTCCTCCATTTATAACACGACTGGTTCAACTCTGATAATCCCAGCCTCAGGCCATCCCTTATTCCTCCATTTATAACACGACTGTTCAACTCTGATAATCCCAACCTCAGGCCATCCCTTATTCCTCCATTTATAACATGACTGGTTCAACTCTGATAATCCCAGCCTCAGGCCATCCCTTAAATTCCCCATTTATAACACGACTGGTTCAACTCTGATAATCCCAGCCTCAGGCCATCCCTTATTCCTCCATTTATAACACGACTGGTTCAACTCTGATAATCCCAGCCTCAGGCCATCCCTTATTCCTCCATTTATAACACGACTGGTTCAACTCTGATAATCCCAGCCTCAGGCCATCCCTTATTCCTCCATTTATAACACGACTGGTTCAACTCTGATAATCCCAACCTCAGCCATCCCTTATTCCTCCATTTATAACACGACTGGTTCAACTCTGATAATCCCAACCTCAGGCCATCCCTCATTCCTCCATTTATAACACGACTGGTTCAACTCTGATAATCCCAACCTCAGGCCATCCCTTATTCCTCCATTTATAACACGACTGGTTCAACTCTGATAATCCCAGCCTCGGGCCATCCCTCATTCCTCCATTTATAACACGACTGGTTCAACTCTGATAATCCCAACCTCAGGCCATCCCTCATTCCTCCATTTATAACACGACTGGTTCAACTCTGATAATCCCAACCTCAGGCCATCCCTTATTCCTCCATTTATAACACGACTGGTTCAACTCTGATAATCCCAACCTCAGGCCATCCCTTATTCCTCCATTTATAACACGACTGGTTCAACTCTGATAATCCCAACCTCAGGCCATCCCTTATTCCTCCATTTATAACACGACTGGTTCAACTCTGATAATCCCAACCTCAGGCCATCCCTTATTCCTCCATTTATAACACGACTGGTTCAACTCTGATAATCCCAGCCTCAGGCCATCCCTTATTCCTCCATTTATAACACGACTGGTTCACTCTGATAATCCCAGCCTCAGGCCATCCCTTATTCCTCCTTTTTAAACACGACTGGTTCAACTCTGATAATCCCAGCCTCAGGCCATCCCTTATTCCTCCATTTATAACACGACTGGTTCAACTCTGATAATCCCAACCTCAGGCCATCCCTTATTCCTCCATTTATAACACGACTGGTTCAACTCTGATAATCCCAGCCTCAGGCCATCCCTTATTCCTCCATTTATAACACGACGGGTTCAACTCTGATAATCCCAGCCTCAGGCCATCCCTTATTCCTCCATTTATAACACGACTGGTTCAACTCTGATAATCCCAGCCTCAGGCCATCCCTTATTCCTCCATTTATAACACGACTGGTTCAACTCTGATAATCCCAGCCTCGGGCCATCCCTTATTTCCTCCATTTATAACACGACTGGTTCAACTCTGATAATCCCAGCCTCAGGCCATCCCTTATTCCTCCATTTATAACACGACTGGTTCAACTCTGATAATCCCAGCCTCAGGCCATCCCTTTTTTCCTCCATTTATAACACGACTGGTTCAACTCTGATAATCCCAGCCTCAGGCCATCCCTTATTCCTCCATTTATAACACGACTGGTTCAACTCTGATAATCCCAGCCTCAGGCCATCCCTTATTCCTCCATTTATAACACGACTGGTTCAACTCTGATAATCCCAACCTCAGGCCATCCCTTATTCCTCCATTTATAACACGACTGGTTCAACTCTGATAATCCCAACCTCAGGCCATCCCTTATTCCTCCATTTATAACACGACTGGTTCAACTCTGATAATCCCAACCTCAGGCCATCCCTCATTCCTCCATTTGTAACGTCACCTGCCTCGACTCAGCCAGCCTCACTCCTGGGTGTATCACTCCCCATTTCTCACAATAATTTGCTTCAGCCTGCACAATAGAAATTCGTTCATTGAAATAGCCGAATCTTCATCTTTTATATCCCATGCAAGTTAAAGAGCTCAGGCACTCAGTATGTCTTTCAGGTAAGGTCTAGTATGATTTGTTCAACAGTTCTTAGGTTTTCCAAATTAGGCTCCTTAACTGTATCCCTCCAACTCTGAAAGTACTTTGTATCTCTCCAACTCTTAAAATCCTTTGTAGCTGTATGACTGAATTCAATAATTCTTCACAGGTTTGGTTTGGTTTAAGCCGAAAATCACAAATCACAGCCTATCCAACCTGAAACTACCATAGCGTTCAACAGATTGGGGATAAATCTGTTGATCTTTTCTACTTAAATTATGCTCTGATGACAGTGCCCACTCAGTCTCAACCAGCTGAGAGTAGCCTGTTCTATTCGCATGTAAAGAAAATGTGAAAAAGGCTGGAAAAAAAAAAAAAAAAGAAAAATGAAAAGAACAAGAGAAAAAAACGAATCCAGTCTTTGTTTCATTTACAAATGGAAATTTCAAAGTTCAACCCCCACACTTGACAAATTGTGAACATTTTGACATCAGCCTAAAAAAAAGAAAAAAAAAGTTAACAAAACACATGTCTGCAGGAACGCTGAACGTGTTGAGGGCCTGCCTACGTCACAACGTCAGTCGCATGCTGTACTGCAGCACTGTGGACGGGTGGTGGGTTCGAACCCATCCGGGTGGGGGAGAGGAGGACACGAACATACCCGCCAACTTTCTGTTCCCTGGCTACCCTGACAGCAAGCTGCAAGGTGAACACCTGGTGTTGTCTGCCAATGCTCAGCTCTGTGACCAGGTTAGTGTGTGTGTGTGTGTCTCTGTGTGTGGTGTGTGTGTGTGTGTGTGTGTGTGTGTGTGTGTGTGTGTGTGCGTGCGTGCGTGCGTGCGTGCGCGTGCGCGCGTGTGTGTGGGGTGCGAATGAAACTCTGTGTGTGCATGTGTGTGTGTGTGCGTGTGTGCGCGTATGAAACTGTGTGTGTAAGATAAGATAATGTTGCTTATAGCCCAGCCGACCACAAAGGGCCACATCAGGGCTGTAACTGTGTGTGTGCATGTGTGTGTGGTGTGTGAATAAGAATAGAATAGAATAGAATAAATTTTATTGTCATGAAACCTCGGGTTTATGAGACACAATATGGTTATCATAGATGAAGTGGTGTGTGTGTGTGTGTGTGTGTGTGTGTGTGTGTGTGTGTGTGTGTGTGTGTGTGTGTGTGTGTGTGCGTGCGTGTGTGCGCGCGCGTATGAAACTGTGTGTGTGCATGTGTGTGTGTGTGCGTGTGTGTGTGTGTGTGTGTGTGTGCGCGCGCGCATGTATGTGTGTATATGAAACTGTGTGTGTGCGTGTGCTTATAAATATGTTGTGTGTGTGTGTGTGTGTGTGTGTGTGTGTGTGTGTGTAAATGTGAGCATGCGCTGTGCATGTGTGCCTCCATACACATGTGCATGAAGGTATGTGTACACATGCATACGAGGCAGCACATGCTGAATGATTAACAAAAACAATCCATATAAAAGAGAACTGTATTTGACAAATGTCACATTATTTGATCTCACTAGACTTTTGACATGTCCATGACATGTTTTATCACTTTTAACAATACCTGTCAGCTATGCAGTGCATTTGAGGGAATACTATATATGTCCAACAGGCAACAAGCTTCACACTGTGTCTCTACGAGCCAACGTCATGTACGGGGAACTGGATCCCTACTACGTCACATCCGCTCTTCAGAGCGCCAAGGGAACATGGGGAAAACTCCTCCAAGTGGGCGACGGCAATGCTCTGTTCCAACAGAGCTATGTCGGCAACACGGCCGCCGCCTTCATTCAGGCTGACGCTGCCCTGCGTGACGATCCCAGCATCGGAGGGCAGGCGTTCTTCATCCCTGATGATACCCCTCCTCAGAACACATTCCGCTTCATGAAACCCTACCTTCACAGCAGGGGGTATAGTCTGTCTCCCTTTTACCTCCCCTACACTGTGGTGTACGGTTTGTTCTTCTTGATGGAGCTTGTCCTGAAAGCCTTGTCTCCCTTGGTGAAAATTCACACACAGATGGCGTCCTGCAGCGTCAGATACATCAACACTGACCTGTATTTCCGAGCAGAGAGAGCTCATCGCCTGTTCCGTTTCACCCCGCTCTACTCTCCAGAGGAGGCTCAGAGAAGATCGCTGGCTTATTACAAGTCAGTCAAACTTTGAAACACACACCATCACACTGATTCAGCATTCTGTTTTTTTTCCTTTGAAAATACCAGCTTTATGACACCCCAGAGAAACTTTAACAGGTATGATAATACTGATTCAGCACTGTTTGTATGCTGTGAGGAATGGCTTATAACTCAGCAAAAGCTGAACAGTCAACATGACCCCGATTCCCTACATTTTTTTTCCATTAAAAGATCAGTGAAACTTCAACAGACATTAAAAAAAAATGAAAGAAACTTCAACTGACACCATGACTCTAACTCATCAGATTTTTTTTTTCATATGAAGGTTTTTAGTGAACTACAAAATCAGCAGAACATTCACGCATACCATATATCTGATTCAGTAACGGGGCAAATTTAACTTTGTTGCGAGTCTCCACAAATCAGCAATTTTGTTTTCACATATAACCTTGGTTACCATATTATGACTGCCACAAAAGATTAATGTTTCTGTACTGCATGATTGTACAACGTAACCTCCGCCATCATGGTAAGCCTCTTCCTTACAACACAGCACATCTCAAACACCACGAATGTGGCTTGGTCGCCAGTCTCCACGATCATTCTTGTTCTTGTTCTCTTGCAGCACACTGCATATGATGTGTTATCACTGCACAAATTCAGGTTAAACAAAAAGGACTTATTTTAGTGAAATTTATGGTAACTGTGTATCGATTCAGAGCCCAGACTTGTAAATGAGCCTAATGTGATGATGTGAAGGGGCTGGGCGGTAAGATGAGCAGGCACATGGAATGCTAATGTGTTGGTGGGCATGTTCATGTGCATTTGGTCGGAGTGAATGTAGACAGGTGTTTGATCATGATTGATTTTTTCCTGTTTCATTTTGTTTTTGGAAGTGCTTTGTGGTCTGCACAGATGGGGCTGATAATCATCCATATCATCATTTTAAGTAAATGGTAAACTTTGCTCTCAAACTGTCATAAATTAAGCTTGGAAATATTAAGAGCTGATAATTGTTTGTTGTTCTTTACGGTTACACGTCCTGTTAATTGAATAAAGAAAGCCAGATGGCTTGTCTGCACAAAGCCCTGGTGTAAGATCTCCATAAATGTGTGTTTCATCCATTGTTTTCACTCTTCAGCCTTTTTCCATCCACCCCCCCCCCCCATCCCTCTCTCTCTCTCCCTTTCTCAGATCTGTTTTACCTTAAAACTGCTGTTGGTGTACTTTCAACTAAGATCAAGTGTTTTTTCTATAAAGTGTGTATATATGTCTTCCGGGGGGGGGGGGGGGGGGGGGGGGGGGGGGGGGGGGGGGGGGGGGTTCAAACTTTTTGGAAAAGCAAGGGGGGGGAGAGCGAAGGGATCATCTTCCGTCACACAGCATAGAAAACAAGATGACCCGATCTAACTGTAAGTACAGTGGAAATAATTTCTTCCATCATACAAATTACTTTCAAACCTGAATCATCTGCATACTTTGACACAAATTCATGCTCTCTTACCAGTTAAAATTTTTTTCCTCCAATACTTCATGGCTTGTTTTTTCCCTCAGTTATTCCAACATATCACCATGATGTAGAAGACACAGACAGAGCCATACACAATTTCATGCACAAGAATTAGCAAAAGTTGTCATTCTTTGTTCAAAGCGCACCAAGACAACACCCACAAGTTGTCATTCTTTGGTCAAAGCGCACCAAGACAACACCCCACAAATTGTCATTCTTTGGTCAAAGCGCACCAAGACAACATCTCAAAAGTTGTCATTCTTTGGTCAAAGCACACCAAGACAACATCTCAAAAGTTGTCATTCTTTGGTCAAAGCGCACCAAGACAACACCCCACAAGTTGTCATTCTTTGGTCAAAGCGCACCAAGACAACATCTCAAAAGTTGTCATTCTTTGGTCAAAGCACACCAAGACAACATCTCAAAAGTTGTCATTCTTTGGTCAAAGCGCACCAAGACAACACCCCACAAGTTGTCATTCTTTGGTCAAAGCGCACCAAGACAACATCTCAAAAGTTGTCATTCTTTGGTCAAAGCGCACCAAGACAACATCTCAAAAGTTGTCATTCTTTGGTCAAAGCGCACCAAGACAACACCCCACCAGTTGTCATTCTTTGGTCAAAGCGCACCAAGACAACATCTCAAAAGTTGTCATTCTTTGGTCAAAGCGCACCAAGACAACATCTCAAAAGTTGTCATTCTTTGGTCAAAGCACACACAAGACAACACACCCTAAGGGAAATAACCTCTCAAGAACTTCTTCTCTAGGTTTTTTTTAATATATTTTTTTAGTTGACTTTGTTTCAGTTTGTCGTACTCATCATACTTATGCAAAACCTGTGTATAAAATATGGTGAAATTAGATGGGTTAACAGGTCTGCTCTCTCTCTTTTTCTCTATTTCTCACACACGCACGCACACACACATGCACACCTACATGCAAGCACACATGCACGCACACACATGTACCCACACACACACAAAAGCACGGCACAGAGACAGCAGCCAGCCACAACACAGCGCCATACCATTTTCGCAGCCAGGTCTGCAATGGCGTGTTCCTGCATCAGATCAGACAGGGAGAATTCCGCCACCTTCAGCGTCTTCAGAACCTGCTGTACGTTCTCCTTCAGTCGTTGCTTCATATCCTGCGGCACAGCGCGCACATGCACCGTCTTTACGACAGACATTCGTCAATTTGTCCGCAGACTTGTCTACCTTAAACACTGGCATGAAAGTATTCCTGAGGATACATTCAGTATTTTCAAGCTTGAAAGCAGATTTCCCATCCTACCAGACACACCTGCAGGAAATCAAAGGAATCGAAAAAAGAAATTACAAACGTCAAGATTTATTTGTCTGTACTTGTATTCAACAGACAACCCCTTTTCCATGCACATTTGCGTTGAACCAGAACGAAACGTCCCACTAAATGTAGTTACTAGATACAATTACCTCTAGTTGCAAAGTGCACATTTGTGTTGAAGCAGAAAGAAAGGTCCCACTAAATG
>JAFLJL010018828.1:12500-14886 GCA_018398815.1 Conus ventricosus | reverse complement strand
ATTTCTTTTGTTTTTCCGCTTTTTGGAGAATTGTCAGTTGAATATCTGCTTCTGGCCTGTAGATCACATCAAAGAGTGTTTTTGAGTTGGGAATAGCCTGTGTGACACGGCCTTTAGGTCACATCAAAAGAGTGTTTTTGAGTTGGGAATAGCCTGGTGTGACACGCCTTTAGGTCACATCAAAGAGTGTTTTTGAGTTGGAAATAGTCCTGGTGTGACTCGACTTTGGTCACATCAAAGAGTGTTTTGAGTTGGAATAGCCTGGTGATCGGCCTTTAGGTCACATCAAAGAGTGCTTTGATTGGAATACCTGTGTGAATCGCCTTTAGGTCACATCAAAGAGTGCTTTTGAGTGGGAATAGCCTGGGTGATCGCCTTTAGGTCACATCAAAGAGTGTTTTTTGAGTTGGAATAGCCTGGTTTGATCGGCCTTTAGGTCACATCAAAGAGTGCTTTTGAGTTGGGAATAGCCTGGTGTGATCGCCTTTAGGTCACATCAAAGAGTGTTTTTGAGTTGGGAATAGTCTGGTGTGACTCGGCCTTTAGGTCACATCAAAGAGTGTTTTTGAGTGGGATAGTCTGGTGTCACGTGGGCTTTAGATCGCACCAAAGAGTGTTTTTAGTCAAAATAGTCTGATGTGACGTTGGCTTTAGATCACAGCAAAGATTGTGTTGAGTCAGAAATAGTCTGGTGTGACATGGGCTTTAGATCACATCAAGTGTGTTGAATCGAAAATAGTCTGGTGTGACTTGGGCTTTAGATCACATCAAAGGGTGTGTTTGAATTTGAAATAGTTTGGTGTGACGTTGGCTTTAGATCAATCAAAGAGTGTGTTTGAATTAGCAAGAGAGTGGTGTGACGTGGGCTTTAGATCACATCAAGAAACACTCTTGTGACGTGGGCTTTAGATCGCATGAAAGAGTATGTAGAGTCAGAAATAGTCTGGTGTAACGGGGGCTTAAGATCTTATCAAAAAGTGTGTTTGGGTTAGAAATAGCCTGGGTGACGATGGCTTTAGATCACGTCAGTCTGTGTGGTGTGACGTGGGCTTTAGATCATAATCCAAAAAAATGTGTTGAGTCGGACATAGCCCGGTGTGACGAGGCTTTAGATCACGTTTGTTTCTGCTCACCAACACTTCGACAGTCACATCAGGCGGTGGGTGCAGCAGAATCAAGACCTGGCACTGTGTGTGTGTGTGTGTGTGTGTGTGTGTGTGTGTGTGTGTGTGTGTGATAGAGAGTAAGTGTGTGTGTGTTGTGTGTGTGTGTGTGTGTGAGATAGAGAGTGAGTAAGTGTGTGTGTTGGTGTGTGTGTGTGTGTGTGTGATAGAGAGTGAGTAAGTGTGTGTGTGTGTGTGTGTGTGTGTGTGTTGTGTGGTGTGTGTGTGTGTGTGTGCGATAGAGAGAGTGCGTTGTGTGTGTGTGTGTGTGTGTGTGTTGTGTGTGTGTGTGAGCGAGAGAGAGAGAGTTGTGTTAGAGAGAGAGAGAGAGTGCAGAGAAAGTCCGTGTTGTGTGTGTGTGTGTGTTGTGTGTGTGTGTGTGTGTGTGAGAAAGAGTCCGTGTGTGTGTGTGTGTGTGTGTGTGTGTGTGTGTGTGATAGTAAGTGTGTTGTGTGTGTGTGTGTGTGTGTGTGTGTGTTGTGTGTGTGTGTGCGCGATAGAGAGAGTGAGTGTGCGTGTGTGTGGGGTGTGTGTGTGTGTGTGTGTGTGAGTGAGCGAGAGAGAGTGTGTGAGAGAGAGAGAGAGTGCAGAGAAAGTCCGTGTGTGTGTGTGTATCTGAAAAGAGTCGTTTTGGGTGTGTGTGTGAGAGAGAGAGAGAGAGAGAGAGAGAGAGAGAGAGATTGAGGATGGGGGGGGGGGTGGGGAAAAGACGAAGCTCCTCGCATTCTTCTCTGTCATTAAATGTTAGAAAACAGGTCATAACTGCCGTCTTTTTGTGGCCGTGGAGCAGCGCACTCCCGGGAGTTCACGGTTTTCTCGGCACTCGTTCAACGTGTGCATCGCCCGCGCGAGTCGTTTAAACTCGAGGCTTACTGTATGGCTCCCGCGGGCAACACACTTCTCAAAACCATTCGCTTTTGGGACCCTCTCTCTCTCTCTCTACTCGATCATTACAATCGTAGGTATCAGAGAAGGTCGGGGTTTTTTTTTTCTTCCCCCTCCCCCCCCCCCCCCCCCCCCCCCCCTTAAGCCGAACTGTTGCTACTTGGACTTGACCAGGCGCACACTAGGGAGAAAAAAAAAAAAAAAAAAAAACAGTACAAATAGAAAAAAAAACAAAACCTAAGGTAGGGTCGATAATGAAAATCCAGTGCGGCAGGAAAGCCTAGCAGTGAAGAATCATGAATGGCTGTATCAGTCTGGAGTAATGTGCGTAAACTTTT
>JAFLJL010018828.1:0-5000 GCA_018398815.1 Conus ventricosus | reverse complement strand
TCTGAAATCAGAAAGGGCATAGGGAACTGATGTCGTTTCACTCATGAAGTTTTCCCCTGACTGTTGAGTATAGGTTTTTCACAAACACGTGCTTTGTACCCCCATCAGATACCGGGGGTGCATGGTGTGTGTGGTGGTGTGTGTGTGTGTGTGTGTGTGTGTGTGTGTGTGTGTTGTGTGGGGCTTCACGTGTTTTTTTGGATTGTTGTTATTGGAGGTTTAAATCTTTAGCCTATATAAATAAACGCAAAGGGAAATTGCAACAGGTGTAAACATAATTATAATTTTTGGTGTGCGTGTAATGTGTGTGTGTGGTTGTGTGTGGTGTTGGTGTGGTGGGTGTCTGTGGTGTGTGGGTGTGAAATTTTGTGTGTGATTGGGTGGTGTGTGTGTGAAATTTGTTTTTGTGGGGGTTGTGGTGGTGAAAGTGGGTGTGGGGTGTGTGTTTTGGTGTGTGTGTGTGTGGTTGTGTGTGTGGTGTGTGTGAAAGTGGGGGGGGGGGAGGGTGGTGTGTGCGCGCGCGCGTGTGTGTTTTTAAAAAAGGGAAAGACCAGGCAAGATAACGCGAGTGCGCTTCGACTCCCCCGTGGCGCCTTTGGGCAACCCGTGGCTGCTGTACCGTCAAAAATCTCTCCGCGCACCGAAACTTTGAGCATTGAACAAAGACATGGGGGGGGAGGGGGGGGGGAGGGGGGGGGGGGGCATCCTACCGGGGGGGGACGCGGCCCCCCAAAAGCAGTGGGGGAAGGGCGCCCCCAGGGCGAGGAAAATTGTAAAAGCAGGAGGGAGGGTCCCCCTCGCTTTGGTTTGTGTCCCCCCTTTCAGATAGACCCAAAAATGTAATTTTCGTTACAAACCCCAAAAATTTTCACCTGGCATTTGTGCGATCAGCCCTCGCCAAAACATATCCATCACACAGTCCCCCTTGACCCTCCATACCCGACTCTGAGGGCTTTAAGTCTGGTTTTTACAATGGCAAGCAGGGGCTCAAATCTGGTTCTTTTACAATGGGAAGCCGTGCCGTGACCTTCTTTTCCTGCGTCTGCCGGACTTTTCACTCCCAAGTTTCTTGGCCCCCCCTCAATGGACAGCTGAAACACCCCGAGTCCGCAAGTATGCATCATTCTGTTTTTGCTGGCATATGGTATTAAAAAATTTTTCTGACCCCCAAATTTCCCCCTAGAATCCTCGTTCACTTTCAGTTTTTTTTGTTTGTTTTTTTCTTCACAAAAAGCCAGGGCGATTTACATGTTCAAACTTGGTTGTGACGACTTGACCTTTGCCGTAACCCCGCACTCCTGACCTGTGCTCCCCACTGTTTTGCCACTTTGTCGGAGCCCTGTTCGGTCGGATAAGTCACCACTCGCTTCCGGGTGTCAGAGCGACAGCGTCCCAGGAAAGAAGCGTTCAGTTGGCCGAGTCGCCCTTCTGGGGTAAGCCGACGTGTTGTTTTAGTTGTTGTTGTCCGCTGGTCAGCCAGGTTGCCCAAGTGCACTTAATGTAGCCTGCTCTCTATCTCGACAAAGAAAGAGTTGAGCAGATTGTCTATCCCTCACACTGATCTGAAACCCCAAACCCAGGCTTATGTCAAAGACCTCTGGCAAGAGAAATGGAACGAGCAGACGGATGACAAACTGTTTGAAATCCGTCCAAATCTGAAAGGGTTTTTACCATGTTCCCGAGGCGGCCGTGAAGAAGAAAGTTTTGTGCCGTGTGCACACAGGCCACTCGTTTTACACCCATTCTTATCTTTTAAAAGGTGAAGAAGCTCCGTGGTGCATTCCATGTCATGTTCCACTCACAGTGAAACATTTTCTTTTAGAGTGTTGGGACTTGTATGATGTGAGACATAAACATTTTACAGCATATTCAACATGAAAACCTTGTTCGGAGATGTCCCACCTGACGTGATCTTTGAATTCCTGAAGAGTTTAACATTTTTCATCTGATTTGACGGAAGATTTGACGGAGGAAACCTTTTTTTTATAACAGAATTTCAAGTGTTTCTAGAAGCTGTGTTTTAAGGGGTTGTGTGAATGACTTTTTTTTCTTTTTTCTTTTTAAATTACTTTTGAGTTGACTTCAACTCTGTGACGGTCCTGAAATGGCCCATTGTGGTCGGCTGGGCTATAAGCAACCTTACCTTACGTTTTATATATGACGTGCGTGCATCCCTCCTCCATGTGTGGATGCTTCAGACTTGACTGTTCAATGAGACCATCAGCGAGCGAAGCATGGCAAACAAGCCAGCCAAAGCCATGAGCACTAAGCAGAGGGAGAGAGCCAATCGGATCCACAGGAAGTGGTGAATGCCTTCAATGTGCGCTTGGGGAAGTCAGGCCAGGAAACGACACTTATCTTCTTCCTCTCCCCTTCCCCCAGAGATGCTGTGGGTACGAGAGAGAGACAGAGAGAGAGAGAGAGAGAGAGAGAGAGAGAGAGAGAGAGAGAGAGATGAAATGACAATGATTCTTTTTTTATAACAGTAAAAGTATTGGCTTAGCTATTTATCATACTTGCAGTTACTCTTCTATAAAGCTAGTACTCTCTCTCTCTCTCTCTCTCTCTCTCTCTCTCTCTCTCTCTATTATATATATTATATATATATATATATGTGACTCTCTCTCTCTCTCTCTCTCTCTCTCTCTCTCTCTCTCTCTCTCTCTCTCTCCCTCGGTATATATATATATATATATATAAAATATATATATATATATATATATATATATATATGTGTGTGTGTGGTGTGTGTGTGTGTGTGTGTGTGTGTGTGTGTGTGTGTGTGTGTGCGCGCGAGCGCGCGCGTTGTATATATATGTCTATCATATCTCCAAGATGTCCACTCCATTTGACACTAACTTCACGGCGGCAAAGGGATGCTGCTTTAACACAGGAACCGTTGCCATTTGCACGGATGAAGATGGGGGGGGGGGGGGGGGGGGGGGGGGGGGGGGGGGGGGGCGACACGCAAGCGATTCGCGACGTGTCAAGTGCACGCGATACCCCGCGTGATAACGCGCTAACGGGAGACTGCCAGGAACGTCTGCAGACGGCAGTCTGGCATTAAGCTGCCGTAAAAATGCCACAGGGGAATCAGACGTGAATGTCACCAACCACCCGAATCTCGCAGGCGTCCAGCCAGGGAAACACGGCCCCTTTCTTTAGCTGCCCTTCTGAAGGTGGTGTCGTTCTGGGGGAGGGTGTGTGGAGTCAGTTTGGTCCCCCAGCCCCGCGGGTTGTCCTGGGCCGAGTGTCCGTGGCTGCCCCATCTTCTGTGGTACGTGAGGAGGTTTGAACCCTGCATCTCTTCAAACTAGCAAGCAGCGCCGCTGCCGTCCAGAGTGGAAAGTCCGCCGATGCCCTGCAGATGAGTCGGCCCGCCTGAAAATGGGGAGGGATTGTAGAGGGAGTATGGCGTGCGCGCGCTCCCACACATACTTACACACACGCATGCATATACTTACACGCAGGCGTGCACGTATTCATAAGCACATGCACGTACGCGCGCGCACCGCAAATACACATGGACGCATTCACTCTCTCTCTCTCTCTCTCTCTCTCTCTCTCTCTCTCACACACACACACACACACACACACACACACACACACACACACACACAAATTCAACCACACACACACACACACACACACACCACACACACACACACCACACACACTCAAACACACACACACACACACACACACACACACACACACACACACAAATTCAACCACCACACACACACACACACACACACACACACACACACACAAATTCAACCACACACTCACACACACACACACACACACACAATTGAACCACACGCACGCACGCACACACACACACACACACACACACACACACACACACACAAATTCAACCACACACACACACACACACACACACACACACACACACACACACACACAAATTCAACCACACACACACACACACACACACACACACACACACACACACACACACACACATGCGCCCCGCGCGCGCGTTCTGCTGTAACTTGAAGAGTCGTACCAGAGGAACTGAAAGCGGCATGTCGTCAGACCGGTCAAGCGTTCCATTGACCACCTTACGTCATGTGGAAGGACGGAGCGGCCGGCTGACCATTGGTCAAGAGACCAGAATAGAAACCACCACTGGCCAGCACTTTTAGCACAGCGCTGCGCCGGTGTAGGCGGTACCCTGCCATGCCCCCCTGTGTAACTGCCAACTGTCCCGATTTTTTTTTTTTTTTGGGGGGGGGGGGTGGGGGGGTGGGTGAGTCCCAAATTTAGGAATTATTCCCGAAATCCGGAATGTAGTGTGTGTGTGGGGGGGGGGGGGGGGGGGGGGGGGAGGGAGGGGGGGGAGGGGGAGGGGGGGTATTTGTTGAATCGGGATGATGAAGTGTTGCAGCATAAAGGTCAGAGATGTTGTGTATACGTTGGCAATCATGATGTGCGAAATGTGCATTTTTTCCCTTAAACCCCACGTGTGTTCATTGAAACATATAGAAAGGCTATCAGTCAAAAGCATAACTGCCCCCCCCCCCCCACCCCCACTTCACTCCACCCACCTTTTTCCTTCCCAGGTTCCCAACTGTCGACACCAGAAAGTCGGCCTCTGTAATGTCAGCGTGCAGTGTGATTTTGATCTGATTGAAGAGTAGAAACCACCAACACTCAATAAGCACATAACACATTTTCGGTGTAATTTATCAGACCTTTAAGGAACATAAACACCAGCATGCCTATCAAATGACACCCAGAAGAACGGCCTTTTTTCCCCATCTTAAAACTCTCTCTCACACTCACTGCCTCTGAATTCTCACTCACAGCTTTCAAAGCCTACCAGAGTTAAAAGAAGAAATGGTAACATTATGCATCGTAATGCTGAACAGTTAAGGAGTGGGGGAAAACAAGTGCAGGTTAACAATTCTTCCATCATTATAGTATGACTTGTCAAAGATTTTAAATTAATAAGAAAAAAAAAAAAGGGGGGG
>JAFLJL010018827.1:25610-48110 GCA_018398815.1 Conus ventricosus | reverse complement strand
GCACGCACATGCACACCCACGCTCTCACACACACACACACACACACACACACACACACACACACACACACACACACAGAGAGAAAAAAATAAAACAATAAAAATAGAATTCTGCCCATTATATACAATCTTGTACCCCTTTGCACCCCCCCTCCCCCCTCCCCCCCTCCCCCCTCCCCCAGCCAGGAGCGACGGGATCAAGAGAGATCGAAGCAGCAGAACGGACGACATGAACGGGTTGGAGCTGGTCTCGGTACCACTTGTGTCGCGAATAAACTGGCCGTACCTAACACCGAATTGAATGAATATAGTACACAACACAGGAGGAACACATCAAGCCGATTCGAGATGATGATGACACGTCGCATATTCAGGATACGCTTCGGTGTTTGCATTCCGATCTGTAGGAGTGTAACAGCAGGGGCCCAGAAATCCACCCGTCGGACATCGACACAAGTCTGGTTTTTGACACGGGAATGGTTAAGGGTTATGCCGCTACTCTTACAGAGCGACAGGTGCAGACACACACACACACACACACACACATACACACACACACCACACACACACACACTCAACACACACACACACCACACACACACACACGCACGCACGCACGCACGCACACACGCGCGCGCACGCACGCACGCACATACGCACACACACACACACACACACACACACACACACACACACACACACACACACACACACACACACACACGCATTTGGCAACCCGTTTTTCAGGTGTTGTCGTTCTGGTGGTTTTAAAGCGTGGAGGCAATTAGACAGTCCACCCTCACCCCATTCTCCCATCTCTCCAACGACAGGTTTTCCCCCGTCTTAGAACTGAACTGAATCGGAATTAACTGTTCGCCACAGCATCTCCGGTGAGTGTACACAAGTAGTCCCACAACGAAAGGCCAACAACAAGCAAAACAGCTGAACCCCATACGACACACAGAATGATGCGTGATCATACACACTAGGTTATTCACCGTGCAAACAGAGAAAACTTTTTTGTCATTGTGGTCAGATATCTCTTTCAACAGACGGGAAGAAATAAAAAGTTTTTTTCTTTCTGCATTTTGTGTGTGTGTGTGTTTTTTTTTTTTTTCCTTTTTTTTTCCCTTATAATGTTTTATTTTTTGTGTCGCATGTTTTGAAATTGTACAAAGGTGGGGAGTGTACATTCGTATGAGATGCCGCGCTATATACATCTCATTTGCTGCTGCAGCAGCAGTAGTAGTAGTAGTATAGTAGTAGTAGTAGTATAGTAGTAGTAGTATAGTAGTAGTAGTAGTAGTGGCAGTAATGGGAGTATAGTAGTAGTAGTAGTAGTAGTAGTAGTAGTAGTAGTAGTAGTAGTAGTAGTAGTGGTGGTAGTAGTAGTAGTATATAGTAGTAGTAGTAGTAGTAGTAGTAGTGGTAGTAGTAGTAGTAGTAGTAGTAGTAGTAGTAGTAGTAGTAGTAGTGGCAGTGGTGGTAGAAATAGTAGTAGTAGTGGTAGTAGTAGTAGTGGTAGTAGCAGCAGCAGTAGTAGTAGTAGTAGTAGTAGTAGTATAGTAGTAGTAGCAGTGGTGGTAGTAGTAGTAGTAGTAGCAGTAGTAGTAGTAGTAGTAGTAGCAGTAGTAGTAGTAGTAGTAGTAGTAGTAGTAGTAGTAGCAGTAGTATAGTAGTAGTAGTAGTAGTAGTAGTATAGTGGCAGTGGTGGTAGTAATAGTAGTAGTAGTAGTAGTAGCAGGGTGTAGTAGTAGTAGTAGCAGGGAGTAGTAGTAGTAGTAGTATAGTAAATAGTTTTAGTAGTAGTAGCATAGTAGTAGTAGCAGTGGTGGTAGTAGTAGTAGTAGCAGTAGTAGTAGTAGTAGTAGTAGTAGTAGTATGGCAGTGTGGTGGTAGAATAGTAGTAGTAGTAGTAGTAGTAGTAGTAGTGGTGTGGTAGAAATAGTAGTAGTAGTAGTAGTAGTAGTAGTAGTAGTAGTAGTGGTGGTAGTAGTAGTAGTAGTAGTAGTATGTAGTAGTAGTAGTAGTGGTGGTGGTGGTAGTAGTAGTAGTAGTAGTAGTAGTAGTAGTAGTAGAGTAGTAGTAGTGAGTAGTAGTAGTAGTAGTATAGTAGTAGTAATAGTATAGTAGTAGTAGTAGTAGTAGTAGTGGCAGTAGTAGTGTAGTAGTGAGTAGTAGTAGTAGTAGTAGTAGTAGTAGTAGTGGCAGTGATGGTAGTAATAGTAGTAGTTGCAGTAGTTGTAGGAGGAGAAGCAGCAGCAGCAGCAGCAGGAGGACGAAGAGTAGTAGTAGTAGTAGTAGTAGTAGTAGTAGTAGTAGTAGTAGTAGTAGTATGTAGTAGTAGTAGTAGTAGTAGTTATAGTAGTAGTGGTGGTAGTAGTAGTAGTTCTGTAGTAGTTGTCTTGTTGTCGTCGCGGACGTCGTCGTCGTCGTCGTCGTCGTCGTCGATGTTGTTGTTGTTGCTGTTTGTGTGTGTGTGCTGGGGGTGGGGGTGGGGGTTACATTTCTTTTCCATAATAAACAATGAAAAGAAAAAAAACACGAAAAAAGTGCAGTGTCCATACTTTATGGCTTTATTCATAGCCATCCTAAAAGGCGTACAAACTGACAATTCATTTTTTTAAAAAACAAACAAACTTTGTAACGCTAACACATACATGCAAAAACATAGGCATTATATATTTTTCTTCTAACCTCATCTTCTGTGCTACGGCTGTGGCATTACCCCCCCACTCCCCCTCCCACCACCACCCCCACCACCCCCACCGCTCATTCCGGCTCCTTAGCCACAGCCACATCCTGACCTGTCCCCGCTGCAACCCTGCACCGCAGTCCACATGGAGAGTCAATGTCACCACCTATTAAGCCCCCCTACTGTCGACAGTAATTTCCCAGTCGCGGAGCCACAGTCAGTGAGTTAAACCCTCCCTCCCTTCACAGGGCGCCACCACGTCCGTCCGTCCAATGACAGTCTGAACTCGCCGGTATTGGCCGTTATTGGCGACCTCCACCTGAACTCACCAAAGGTACGGACAGTGGACAGGAAATCGAAACTGAGGTCACTATGAGAGCAGGGCATGAAGGGTTTACAGGATGTGAGACCTAGGCTATTTCCATGCTGATCGAAGAGGATGAGTATGATGAAGATGGTTCTACGGAGTTCCAGTTTGGTTTGTAACCGCATGACAAGGTGTCCTGTACGTTTTACTTTCATCATGTATCCCTACGTCAAACCAAGTCCAGGAGATACAGACACTTGCAAGTGTTGGTCAGAAATGTTGAGCAACATTCTCAGAGACGCATCCTGTTCAGTGGATGAAGCTCAGCTGTGAGTGTCAGTCGTTCCAGTTGAGCCCGTAGCAAACTCCGCTGTGAGTAGGGACCAGTCATGGGCCCCAAAAATTCCTGCAAATACAAATGGCTCTGATGGGAATCGAACCCATGACCTCTCTGCACGGGATCCGCTAAGCTAACCACTGCGCCACGGAAAGAGAGAGAGAGAGAGAGAGAGAGAGAGAGGAGAGAGAGAGAGAGAGAGAGAGAGAGAGAGAGAGAGAGTATGCATTACAATAGAGAACTTATGCCCTGTGCTACAAATAGAGAGAGAGAGAGAGAGAGAGAGAGAGAGAGAGAGAGAGAACTCAGAACTCAGAAGCAGTTTAATGTGCTTCGGCCTTGGGCCACAATACAGTGCAATCGGGAGGGAGGGGTAAGGAATGATAAATGGATTAAATGGAAGGGGAGGGGGGGGGGCGTCAAAGCAATGGTCATAATATTTTCATCTTGAAAGGAAAGCTTAGAATCCAAATAAGAGTACGAACGCAAAGACACATTTTATAGACTGCACGATTATCACACAGATTGACTTGTTACACAACCAATGCCGTTAAGAGTAGTGGCCTCTGAGCAAATTAAACTACTGAATAGGAGCGAGTGAAACAATACATCAAAAATAAATAAATGTAAATGTTCAACCTTGTGAAGTCATTTTCTTCCTGATATTATTAGCATGAAACACATACCTGGACAAATTATGCCTGTGGGTGGCATTATTCACTTTAAGCAAATCAGGGAGTGGTAAAAATGTACAATCTCCCAAAAACGTTATTCTAAGGTCATCATACATGAAGCACTCGAATAAAAAATGGAATTTCATCTTCAATTCTGGTATTACAAAACGGACATAACCTATCTTGGCTATTATTACTGTATCGATGGAAATTGTTGTTAAGTGGAATTCATCTCCAATTCTGGTATTACAAAACGGACATAACCTATCTTGGCTGTTATTACTATATCGATGGACATTGTTGTTAAGTGGCAAAACATTTAATCTTGCGCGTGAAATAACAACTCGAAAGCAGTATGTATCCATGCAACTGATATATTTCTCTTTTTCGAAAATGGGTTTAAAGGATCTGTAACTATCATACCTATCTCGATCTCTAATAGATCCAGTCCATTCCTGAATAAAGAAATCCACGAGTCTTTGTTTAAATAGACATAAAAAAGCCTTAACATCTCCAACACCCTGCTGCAGCCACACAATGTTAAATCCAGTTTCACATAGAATTTGTCTTATCTGAGAAGCCCAACATGTCTTTCCAGATTTATCCACATCAAGCAACATTAAATAAGCATTGTATGGAATCTGTCAGGATTCATTCGTAACAGTTTAAAACCAGTATCTAAGGAATAGTGTAGGAGTATAAAGAGTAATATAAAGTGAGTATCGTCCCAAGTCACCATACACCACTTTATTTGGTGTCCTTAGTGGTACTCCCAGAAATCTTTTGCAGGCCATCAAATGTACTTTCTCTATTTCCTCTAATCTTTGTAGGCCCCATATTTCAGAAGAATATAACAGAATGGGTTGGATTCTTAGGTCCAAAATCTTAAAGAACGTGCTTGCATTCATTTCTTTATATTTCTGGAAAACTCGGTTTAACTCCACAACAGCTTTCTTACCCTTGGTCACAAAATGCTCTGTATATTTAGCATGATTTTTGTTTGTGAAACAGAAAACAGATAGAAATAATAGTAGGCAGCTTACCAGCTATTTTTTGACTTGATGGGGACAGACCGGTCAAAAGTTGTGACATTTTTTCCTAGTATATACAGCAAAATCTTTAATCGTTTGCTAGGCCCCATGTGCTCAGGTCATATTGACAGCATGTACGTGCCAAAAATGCCAATTTTTCTGTTTCGACTCCGATAATTGGGAAAACAAAATCGCCGTACGATGGAAATGATGAATTAAAAAAAGTATTAAGTTGGCACTTTGTTGGTATACAGTATTGATTTATGATAGGACAATGGTATTTTACATTTCTGTGTTGAATGTGACTCTGAACTATGCCAAAGGCATATCTCACTGGTTACTGTTGTATGTTACACGGGTTTGGATGAAAACCGCGACACGGATTGGTAGTGCCTGTGTGATATGCAGCAGAAAACCGTGAGGACTCAAGTGCCTATTGGATGGTCCAGGTACTAGGGACAAAACAGGCACCATACACGATTTCTGACTTAATGTTGGTGCATTCCGCAAATAGGATTACCACAAAAACTGTGCTTGATGAGGGTTACTGTTGGAAGACTTCGTGGAAAATCGGGCGAGGTTAGCACAAATTTGCTGCAGAAAATTAACAAGACAAATTAGACGAGCTGAACGAAAAAAGAGGCTGATTTAGTAAAAATTTTTCCCCCCCAGACTCTGCCACTGATGAGAAGGCGAAAGACCGCCAAACCCTGCAAAATCTTCGTGCATTTTCTGCGGCAAACAGGAGGGTCATCTCCATGATTCAGAACTTTGACACAGACGAGAATATTGGCGGATGGCCACGGGGGATTTTTTAAAGGACACAGCACTACTGGCAAAGATTTCTGGCGGTGACCTCATTGCTATTGAAGCAAAATACCACCTGACTGCCTGGATGCGTCCGAAATACAAGGTCAAAGACAAAGCCATTTCATGAGTCCTGTGAATCCTAAATGAGGTAGTACAAAATGAGGCCAGACCTCATGAGGCTTACCAGTTCCATGAACATCGTAGAAGATAGAATTTCCACTTCGCTTGGGTCTTTGTAAGCTGTCGAGAAGCTCTTCCGAGACCTTGGTTCTCGAAAGGATAAACAAACAAGAGCCGTTTCAAGGAAAAGATCTTCAGTACTTCTCAAGCCCTAGAACAAGTGATGGAACACATGTTTTGATTTTTTCCAGAGGGAATGACGAAATGTTGATACGGCTGTGAAAATGTGTCCATGAAGGAGATGTGCCATTCTTGCAAAGACTATGCAATATAGTTCGCAGTGATATCTCCAGGCAGCTAGATTTCACTTTGATGCTTCGTTTCAGCTCTGTCGACACAATTGTTCTGTCAGCACTGAAGATACTTGTTTCTATGTCAATGGACAGATGTTAAATAAAGGACACAAATGATTCATGATATTTGACATTACTCAAACTATCCTTTTCAACTTCAAGAAGAAAAGGTCTAGCAGCAGGACAATCTCGTCATTTCAGTGATGTGACCCACCACTGCTCGTAATAGGATTGACATTATACGCTTAAGGTCAAGAAGATAGTCAAAGAGCTAATGAACTGGGTCTCAGATGTCAGATATGATCGCGTCTGCAGTGGAGAATCAGCTTGGCAACCCACAGTCTGCTGCACACTCAGAAAGAAGGTGGTTTTGGCCCACCCCAGACTTCGTTCTTGGTCTCTTACAGTGGGTGCTGTAGATACCTCGACCACAACCCTCCAGCACAACAGACAGATACTTTATGGGAACAGGCATTGGTCTGTCAGAAGAAGTTGACAACAGCTCGTTTCTAATGGGAAAAGTAGTTGTCATTCATTCAGGCCAGAAAGTTTTGATCAGAGGAGTGGATCACAGATGCAGACAATGAATCACGAGTATGCAGACACAAAGTTACTGTCACTGCAAGATGCACTGCAGACTGGCTCCTATACATGCTTAGTTCACCCTGTGACACTGAGTATCGTTTTCCCGGAAAGTTCTGCCAGCTTTATGCATGTGTCCAGCAGCAGACGTTTGGGTTGCTTTTCGGCACTGGGAAGGAATTTCACTACTTTCCACATCAATGCTATCACCGTGCCTTGGAGAGGAAAAGTCTGCAGCCCTTCCCACTTTCCACAGTTCACGGGGCTGTGACCACAGTGTCTGACTTTTTCAGAAAGGAAAAAACTTGTTTGATGTGCTGCATAGATTATCCTGCAGTGAGGAGCCTTAAGTTAATTGCAGGAATCCTTCATAGCTGGATGTAACAAGCACCATTCAGATTGCTGGAAACGTACACATCGTTGGATGACAAAACCAGCAGCTGAGCTATGTTGATGAGGCCGTAGAGAGCTGTTTTGCCCAGAGACAAGTTGATGTTGGAAGCCCTTCCTCCCCACCACAAGGAGCATTATTACAGCAGCAAAACGTGAGGTTACCAGGCAAGCATTTGGACTTACTGTGACCTGCCCAGCAGCAAGCGCCATCTCGGAGGGATGGGGCTGGACTTGGCAAGGACGCAAGGCTTGGTTGTTTTTTAGACGACTGGCCGATGCCATCTGCAGCCTTGCGTGAATGGTCAATGTGATGAAGGGTGAAAGAGGATGTGGCAGCAGATGTGGTTGCAGAAAGGCGGATGGCCATTGCAAAGACGGTGCAAGTGCCGCTGTGGACAAAATAGACGAATGGACATGCACAGACCAGCTGCGGTAGCGATGTACATGCAAGAATGCCCGTATGGAGTTGGCAGAATCCTGGAAAATGTACTGGTGACAAAGCTTTATGAAGGGCATAAAGCAGTTATAAGCACTCATGTCTTGTGGAAATAAATTAATTCTATTGTCTGTTTACTGATCTCTGGAAACAAGTTCCATCCATGAGCGACGCGATTTTTTGGGCCTTATTTTGGTTTTGTCGCGTAAACATAAACAATATCTCTCGACAAATGAATATGTATGATGAAAAAATGTTTGGAAATGTATCTCTTTCTGATTATTCATTTAATGATACGTTGCCTTTAAATTTTGAAAACACTTGCTTAGACACGTACATGCAGTATTTTCCTTGTTATTATATGGAAAAGTTTATGACGTACGTGGACTAGGCCCCTTGGTCAAATGAGATGGGGCCCTAGCAAAAAATTAATGGGCAAGTCCTAAGAGTGCTTACAAAGTTTGACATTTTGTCCAGTCGGTCCGTATATCGTTAAGCTGCCTAGCTATAATTATTAACTCACTTCCAATCTTAGGGCCATTGAAATCATCGCTCCGCGTTTTCCACGAACCCCCCTTTCCTAAATACATTACATTAGTTTTTTGTTTCAATGTTAACAGTTAACTTGCATGTCATACATCATTGACTCAATCATTTAATTGGTTTTGTAAGCCCCATGGAGTTGTAGAAATTAGAGTACATATAGCAAAGGCAAATGAATATTTCCAAAGGTTTCGGCAATAATGAACGCATGCCTTTCCTCTTTGGTCATATGATCTTGCGAAACTGGTGATAAATATGAGAACAATGTGGGTATCGACACGCTTCCTTGCCTACACCAATCGGGCATTCAAAGAACTCTGATATTCAGAATTTGACGGGACACATGAAAGTAGGGATTCGTTACATTGCTGTTAAAGACGTAAAAAATTCTCTTCTCCTTTACTTCTGATGATTCAATTAATTTATCGTGTCTAACGAATCGAAAGTTTTTTAACATCCACAAGCAACTACAATTTTTTACCTTTTTTGGGCTCAAGGAATTTTGAAAATAGCATACAGATTGTCACGCTGTTGTCGCGAGGCCTACGAGTTCGACCACCTAGGGTGGCGGAATTATTACTTGATATTGTCGTTGCTGTTGTCGTGTATCCGTCCTTGGGTGGCTTGTGGTTCAGTTGCACCTTGGTGTGGTTCAGCTCAACTTCGGTTTGCTTTCTCTCTCTTCTCTTAATTCCACGCCCGTGCTATTCATCCTGCAAGTTCACGGAGTGGGGTACTTTTCTCGACAACTTTTGTCTATCGGCTTCGCTGTCTTTTTACCTGGCGCAGTGTTGTTTCTTTTAGTTTGAAGTATGTCACTCGGTGAGCAGTGGATGTTGGCCGCATTGCTGAGGGAGGTTAGCTCTTAATCGAGGGAAGATGTTCTGGGGGGTCGCTGCTCAGTTGGCTCTTTACTTACGTCGAAGTGTACAGTCAGTACTTTCAATTCTGCAGTCGGCCTGTATAGGAAGAGGGACATCATTTTCTTCTGTTCCGCATCTCGCTCGTCTCTCGACTGGAAGAGGGTAGAGTAGGAGAGGTCTTTGACCCGCTCTTGGGGTCACCCACGGGTGTAGTGGTAAGCATCAGTTTCGTGGTCTGTTTGTTTTGATTTGTTGTTGTTTTTAGCTGCTTAGTTTCGTTTTTGCGCAATTTTCTTTTTGTTTCGAAATTGAAGAGAAATTAGTTTTGAGACTTGTCTATGGATATTCCATCTTTAACTGGCCATTTAAAATTATATACCTATTTTCTCTGTTTATGTATCTGGTGTTGCGGTAGTCGGTGGGGAAGAAGGAGAGAAACTGAGTGATTAGGGTTGGAACTTTGTTTGGTCTGTCGTGCCCCTGTACATTGGGGCCGGGATTTATCTTCGGGCCACGTCTGTTTGTGTGTGCATGGTTGAACGTGTTTTATGTTCACGAGCGTGGTCCGATGATTTGTCGTTCGGTATGCGTGGTGGTGATTTGTGTTATTTGAAATGTGTTTATTAAATGTGAGGTTAAGCCATTGAATATTATTTGACAACTGGGTTGCAGGTTATTAAGCATGTCGCTGTGTTGCTTTATTTCCTAAGAAGGAAAACGTCAATAAGCGTGAGTGAGAGAAGGTGGTGAAGATATTATATTTGGGGGTTATTTTATAACCTGTTGATTTAAGCAGTCTTTTACCTGATGTGTTGGAAGGACTTGATTCAAGGGTGTTCTGTGTGCGTTTATACTCTTCCCCTCGCCCATCATGCGAGTGGTGTTAAGACTTGACAGCAATGGTCGACGGTACTGACGGCGGGTTTCCAGTCCCCTTCTTCTTTCCTTCCTTTCTTCTTTTCCTCTCTCCGCCTCTCCTCAGGCTACGTCTCCCCCCTCCGGGGGCTTACCTGGAGCACGAACTTGGGATTGGTGCCACGTGCTGGTGATGGCCCGTCTGGCTGGAGACCAGACGAGATGGTTGACGCGTGTCGAGGCCAGCCTTGGTCGGGAACCGTGGATGATAGGGGAGCCGCGTCTCGACTGGCCGGCTGGACCGTCAGGAACCTCTGTACAGTACGTCCCCCCCCCCCCCCCCCCCCCCCCCCCCCCCCCCCCCCCCCCCCCCCCCCCCCCCGCGGGACCGCCTCTTCATGCCCGCTGGGAGTCGGGGTGTCGGCTTTGGCGACTCCTGCGGAACCAACGGTCGGAGACTAGTGCGACATGGGTGCTCCTGCGGACTGACAGGGGCAGGGATGTGACGCATCCGTGGTGTGAGAAGGGTCAATACTGGAAATATTTCTATATAATTGTGATACATGTCATAGTGCTGGAATTGGTAATTATTCGTGATTGTGTACCGGTCGTATGGTGAAATATTTATTTATAATGTGCATGTTGTGGGTGTGGGAGTGCTTGATTGCGATTGTTTGATGTTGGGTGGTTGGCAGTGCTGATCGTGATTGTGCATGTTGTAGTTTGCGTTGGAGTGTTGATCGTGTTGTGATGTTGTGGCGTTGGAGTTGTTTATTGTGATCGTGCATGGTGCGTGTGTTGGATGTTTATTTTGTGGTGTGAATAAATGGGGTGGTTGTATCGTAATTTTATTGTGTGGTTCTTGAGGAGCGTTTTGAGGTCAGTCATCTTCACTCCACTAGACGATCCTGTCAGGGCAGACCTCAGGGGTGGTCGTGAATTGTGGGGGCTCGTTCGGGATGTGAACGGGCTTGGCGGTCTTCTTCGTTTGAGAGTAACAGTAGTAATGTTTAGTTTTGTCTGTTTGTATATGTTTAGTCAGTTTGTCGTGTTTGTTGTGGGTGGTGGGGGGTGATCTAGGAGTGAAAGGGAGTTTTGTTTAGGGCTGAGGAAAACTTCCGGCGCGTGACTCGGGAGTCGAGTGTGAGACAGGGGAAGTCGACCGCGTAGACTCCTTCGCGGGTACTAGAGGTAGCGAAACGTCTTGCCCTTCTGATGCCGCTCAGTTTCAATGTTTTGTATTTAGCAAATCTTGTTTTTTTTTTCTACGGGTTGTTGAGTCAGGGGTGGATGCATCGGGACGCTAGCTGTTTTTTTTTTTTCTCTTCCGGCTTCGTCTGCTAGGTTGATTTTTGTTTTGTTATTTTTCGGCAGCCCACGCCATGTTGTACGTGCTGTAGCGCGCGGTGTTGCAGAGTGGGGGCAGCCGGACATAGTTTTTTTTTTTTTTTTTTTGGTGAGACCACGCATGTTGCTCGTGCTGTAGAGCGCGGTGTTGTTGCAGAGTAGGGAGCAGCGGAATTGTCCGACCACACGCACACACACAACAAATATACACACGCCCTAAATATATGTCTTGTGTGTTTTTTTCTTGTGGAATTGTTGTTCTGTACTTTGGAAAACTGTAGGTATTGTTGTCATGGGGCGAGTCGGCGCTGGTGGTAGTATTATGGCGAGCGAGTCGAGGAAGAAGGAGTATTCAAAATGTTTCTGTCGTCCATATATTTAGTACCAGTACTCGATACCGGTAACTTCTTACCTATTAGTGCTGTAGCGCTGTAGTCCAGTGAAGTATTTTACTACTTCGCTGGGGGGTCATGTTCGAGACGATTCACTTCCGCTCGGAAGCGTTCAGGTTTAGCGAAAGGAAATGTGGGTTGTGAGTCGCAGTGACCGCAACCTTTCTTCAGGCTTCCCCACGTAAGGGGCCAATGCTCAGAAAGACTCCTTCTTATGGGAAAGTCGAGACAACGGGACGGGTCAGACGATCTCCTGGGGTCGGAGTGTGTGAACCCGCTCAGGATATACTCTGTTTCTGTTTCTGGAGCGGTCTTGTAGTAGTGAGAGGGATGTAGGCAGGAAGCTCTGCGTAGGGAAGAGCTGCTAGGCGGAAGCTTGAGTAGGGAAGAGGTTGCTAGGCAGGAAGCTCTTCGTAAGGAAGAGGCAAAGCTCCGTGGGAAGGTTGGATCAACGTAGAGATGAGGCTGCTAGGCAGGAGGCTCTTCGCAGAGAAGGAGACTGACAGTCAGGAAATTATGCCTAAGGAACGAGGCTATTCAGGTAGAGAGGAGGTGCTAAGCAGGGAGGCTCAGGTAGGGAGGAGGCTGCTAGACAGGAGGTCGCGTAGAGAGGAGGCCTGCTCAGTAGAGAGGAGGCTGCCAGACAGGAGGTCGGCGTAGGGAGAGGCTGATCAGGCGGAAGCCTCGTAGGAAGAATGAAGGATGGAGCTCTGCGTAGGGAGGAGATGAACAACTTCTTTCGCGGCCTCCGTTCTGTAAACCAGGTGTTAATCAAGGAGGTGATAGAGTTAGAGGCAAAGTTAAAGCTTCCGAGTTCAGACCTAGTGAGGACATTGATATGTTCTTTAGAGATTTTCGACAAGGTTTGTGTTATACAAGTGTCTGAGGAGCCACAGGCTATGCTTTTTTCTGGATTATCTGTGCTGCAAGGGAGTGTGTGCTATCTAAATGACGGTGGCGTCTTATGCGAATAGCAGTTGGCTTGCGTACGCGTTTCCACTTACCCCAGAGACCTAAGGAGGAAGTTTAGGTCCATGAAGAAGAATCTGATTTGAGACCTTCGTGCAGTTGGTGATAGGCTGCGCAAGAGCTAGGGTTACTGCGTCATGTTAGCTAGTTGGAGCGGGAGGTTATGATCCTCATTGAACAGTCCACAACACGTTGTCCCAGAGTTGGAGGATCGGTAGGGAGACAGACCTCAGGATTTCGCAGCGCGATTCACAGTGAGGTGTTTGCTGAGCTCGAGGGCTTATGTGCATGCCAGCTCCGGAGAGGAAGCCTCCACAGGATTTTAATAGCAATAAAGGGTGCCGACAACTGCTACTGGGGTGAAAAGGCAGGCGTTCATCGGGATTTCAGGCCCCGGTGTGTTTCTTCTGTGGTCGTCCTGGCCCTCCATTTAGGAAAGATTTTCTAAAGCGATGGTAGGTCGTGGGGGCGGTCCTTCCATCGTCTCGTGCCTCGGCTAAGTGGGACATCCAGTTCGGGTGATGATTCAGAGTGCCCAGTGTTTCTCTACTGTTGTTAGGTTCCTCTTGGTCGACACCATAGGGATTCGGGAGGCATCACGATCTTTGTGGATTAGGAATTTGGTTTCTGTGGCCCGGCGGGGCGCTAGTTATGGATGTGTTGCGGGTGGGAGGCAGTTTTACTCCACCCGTCTTTGTATTATTTCTTCTCACCCTACTTCTGCTGGGAAAGTATGGGCCATTTGGGTTGGAGCGACATATGTTTCCCGTTCATAGGGAATACTGTCACCTTTGCTGACGGTCGCAGTCCTTCGTTGTCTCCACGGATCTGCCCGTACAGGCGTGGTGGGAGTCACCACACGCGCAAAGTAAGGAAGCAGGAACGAAATTGCGTTCGTTCCTCAGACGATCTTCTGACGAGGTTTCTGGCCAGGGCCGTCCTGCTTACCATGGTCGTCTTCAGTGCCAGGGATTGGATGTCCCAACGCTACGAAACTGTGGATCGTCACAGGTGGCCCGACACGAAGGTGAGCTTCATGCTCCACAAGGGGATCCTCTTTAGGGTTTTCACTCAGGCAAGATCGTTGTGGCAAAACAGCTTGTTGTTCCAAGCTTGAAATGAGAGTCTGTTCTCCGGCAGGCCCCTGATTCACAGGCAGGTCATATGGGCTCAAGGGACTTCGAGCGTAAGACAGGCATCTTTGGCCAGGGGGTGAACTCACAGTTAGGCAGTACTGCAGCAGTTGCGATGTCTGCCAACGGAACGCCTAAGGGGCGCTTGAGGCGTGTTCCCCTGGGTTCCAGTTGCCATGGTTGGGGAGCTTCAGGCAAGGTTGGGGTGCCTGGTGGGACCTTATTAATCCTCCATCGGTCGCGGTCACCGTAAACTCGGTAGAGTGGTAGAATTGCGAGTCGATACCAGAGGATTGTCCGCTTAGGATATCGCTGCCCACTGTTGCTGAATCTCTAGGAGATTTGGACGGCCTGGCCGTGCCAGAAGAAGTACGCGGAAGTTTGTACTGGAGAAGCGATCATCATCCTCTCCAGTGCTGGACCGGATCTACGGCAGTCAGTCATCGACTCATGAGTTAGGCAGTGGGAGCTGCGAGTCTGCCGTTCACTTCCGTCATTCAAGGGTTCTGTAATACGGATGCTGAATATCTTAGCCGAGCTCGTAGTTAGCATATTGGAAAATCTGTCAGAGGGACATCCCTTCAAAGGGTTATATCCTTTTTGGTCTCTGCAACAGGTGTAGTGACAGTAGTCACTTCAGTGAGGTTACGGTTAGTGAATCATCAATGGTTCGGATTCGTTACTTTCTTGTTGGAGGTTTGCTTGTTGTTTGATAATGTAGTTTTTATATTTCCGTGTGATTCTATCGTGGATGTTTGTTATTGGATTCATCGTCTCTGTCGATACAGAGGAGTTGGGTTCGGTCCATTGTTGGGAAGTTGCACATTCGAAAGGTTCAAAGGAGCACTGTATCTAGAGAAAGAGATGCTGTAGAGAAGGGGGGTTTGGACGAGTTTTGCGAGGCCTACGGACGTTATCGACCCACTAGGGTGGCGGATTACTTATTTGTTTATTGTCGTTGCTGTTGTCGTGATCCGTCTTAGGGTGGCTTGTGGTGTTGAGTTGCACATGGTGTGGTTAGCTCACTTCGGTTTGTTTCTTCTTCTCTCTCTATTCCAGCGTGCTATTCATCTGCAAGTTCACGGGTGGCCGGTTACTTTCTTCGAACTTTTGTCTATCGGGCTCTGCCCTGTTTTTTAACCTGTGCAGATGCTTCGTTTATTTTAGTTGAAGTTGATCATCTGTGAGAGCATGGCATCGTGGCCGCCATTGTGAGGGCGGTTAGCTCTTCACTGAGGGGAAGAAGTCTGGGGCGCCTGCTCCAGTCTGGTTCTTTACTTTCGTGGAGTACAGTCAGTATTTCAATCCTGCCGTCGGCCTGTAGGAGAGGGACTCATTTTTGTGTCGCATCTTCGCCTCTGTCCTCTCGACTGGACAGAGGGTAGAGCGAGTCCTTAGACCCGTCTTCGGGGTCACAGGGTAGTGGTAAGCATCAGTTTGTGGTCTGTTTGTTTTGATTTGTTGTTGTTAGCGGCTTAGTCTTCGTTTTTGCGCATTTTCTTTTGTTTTTCGAAAATTGTAAGAGAAAGATGGTGTTGTGTGACCTTTTTCTCTGTTAATTCCATCTTAATGGCATTTAAATTATTTCCAAATTCTTTCTCCTGTTTATGTATTGGTGATGCGGTGGTATAGTGGTGGGGAGGGAGAGAGAGAACCTGGTGATTCAGGGTTGGAACTTGCTTGTTCGTGTCCGCCCTGTCACCTTCGCCGGACTTTTATCCTTCGGCACCCGTCTGTTTGTGTGTGACAAGGGAACGAGTTTATGTTCACGGAGGTGAGTAACGATGATTTTGTCGTTCGGATAGGGTGGTTGGAGATTTGTGTTATTTTGAAATGTAGTTTATAACATGTGAGGTTATGCCATTGAAATATTATTTTGCAAATGTGGTGGCAGTTATTAAGCGATGTTCGCAGTGTTGATTATTTCCTAAGAAGGAAACGTTTAAGCGTCTGGAGTGAGGAGAAGGGTGAAGATAATTCATATTTGTTTTATAACTTTTGATTTAATGCAGTCTTTTACCTGCATGTGTGAGAAGACTGATTCACTGGGTGTCTGTGTGCGTTTAATACATTCCTCGCCCTCTTGCGAGTGCTGATAAGATTGACAGCAATGGTCAGACTGGTACTGACGGAAGGGTTTCCAGTTACCATTCTTCCTTCCTCTTATTCTCTTTTCCTCCTCTCCGGACTCTCCTCCAGCTACGTCCTCCACCTCCCGGGGGGCTTCACTGGGAGCACGCACTGGATGGTGCCAGTGCTGGTCGAGGCCCACGTTTGGCTGAAGACCCAGGACGGAGATGGTGCCACGCGCTGGTCGAGGCCACGCCTTGGCGGGAGAGGGATGTAGGGAGCCGCCGTTTCGATGGCGGCTGGCCCGTCCAGGGTCCTCCAGTAAACAGGCTACGTCCCCCCCCCCCCCCCCCCCCCCCCCCCCTCGGGAACGTTTCATGCCCGCTTGGAGTCGAGGGTGTCGGCTTGGGCGAACCGGCGGAACCAAACGGCTCGGGCACCTAGTGCGACGGGTGTCCCTGCGGTGACAGGGGCAGGGATGTGACGCACTCGTGGTGTGAGAAGGGTCAATACTGGAAAATTTCTTATAATTGTGTACATGTATATGTGCTGGAATGCTGTAATTGTGATTGTGTACGTCGTATGGTGAATATTAATTTTTAATCGTGCATGTCACTGTGGTGTGGGGTGCTGATTGCGATCTGTGCATGTTGATAGTGCGTTGGAGTGTTTGATCGTGATTTTGCATGTTGTGGGCTGGTTGGAGTGCTTGATGTTGTTGTGCATGTTGTGTGCGTTGGAGTGTATATTGTGCTCGTGCATGGTGCGGATGTGTTGGAATGTTTTATTTTGGTGGCTGTGAAATAAATGGGGGTGTTTGTATCGTAATCTTTATTGTTGGGCTCTTGCGGAGCGTGTGAGTGTCAGTCACTCTTCACGCCCTAGACGATCTGTGGGCAGACTCAGGGGTCGGTCGTGACAAGCTCGAAAATTGTTGTCAACGGTGGGAGTAAACTTTTCTGACCAGGCTTGGTTTGTCCCTCTGTTTTAACATGTGACATCTCGTGTTCATATAGGAGTGTAACATTTGGAATAAAATATTAGCAAAAGATATACTCTGTAAATTATCTACATTTTTCGGATCTCCTTTCCTATGAATTGGAATTATAAGTTTTCGCCAATCTTTTGGCTAGATGCTTTATCAAAAATTGAGGTGAACAGCTGAACAGAGAGAGAGAGGAGGAGAGAGAGAGATTAGTGTGAGAGAGAGAGGAAGAGAGAGAGAGAGAGTGGATTACAAATAGAGAGAGAGAGAGAGCGGGGGGGGAGGGAGGGAGGGAGGGAGGGAGGGAGAGAAGAGAGGGAAGCAGACAGACGGAGGAAGGACAGACAGGCAGACAGACATTATATATATATTATAGAGCGAGAGAGGGACAGAGAGAGCGACGAGGACAGACAGACGGAACAGAAGCGAGAGAGAGAAGAGAGAGGAGAGAAGAGAGAGAGTGGAGAGGCGGACAGGCAGACAGACAGGACGACAGACAGACACAGAGGAGAGAGCGAAAAGAGAGAGAGAGAGACGGAGAGAGAGAGTAGAGAGAGAGAGGAGAGGAGAGAGAGGCCGAGAGAGAGAGAGAGGACGGAGGCCGGACGGACAGACAGGCAGACAGAGAGAGAGAGAGAGAGAGAAGGAGAAGAAGAAGGAGAGAGAAGGAGATTGAGCGAGAGCGAGCGACAGAGAGAAGAGACAAGACAGACAGAGGACAGAGAGACAGAGAGAGAGAGCTAGAGAGACAGAGAAGAGAAGAGGAAAAGACAGAGAGAGAAGGAGGGAAGACAGAGAGACAGACAGGCAAACAACATCGACAGACGAAGGGATAAATAGAACAGACAATTGGAGGGCAGACAGATAGAGAGGGTAAGAGGCTACCATACGCTGAAATGAAAGCTACTAGGATGGGAGGGCGTTGCCGGATGTGGACGTGGTTGCGATGTCCTCTTTTTCAGGAGACTCCCAAGCGGTGTTTCCCCGTGCTTTTTAAGACAGACCAGCGTGCACGTGGCGCAGTTGACTGTGAGAATCATCGTGACATGGTTGTCAGAACTTTACACACACACCCACACACAAACAACACACAACCACAAACTACACACCACACACCCACACAACACACACCACCACACACAACACACATATACACCCACAACACAACTACACAACACAACACACACAAACAACGGAGAGAGGACAAGAGAGAGAAGGACAGATGAGAGAGAATAGAGAGGCGAGACCGAGACATAAGAAGAGAGAGAGGGGAGAGGACGAGGCGAGAGGAGAATGGAGAGAGACGGAGAGAAGAGAGAGAGTAGCAAACACCCTCACACCACCACAACACCCCCAAACACACGCAAAACAAAAAAAACCACCCCCCACACACACACGCACAACACAACATTATTTATATAAATATATATATATATATAGATTATATATATAATTATTTATATATATATATAAATAATATTATTACAGTTTAAAATAGATTTTAAATGAAGAGGTTTAAAACTAAAGCGTGTTTCAGCAAAAGCGCTTCCTCGGGGTTCTACATACAATTGGGCACGCCCCGGTGATATATACATGGGTGTGTTGGGCGTGTGTGGGTTTGTGCGTGTTGTAAGAGTGGTTGGGTTTTTCGTTTTGGGGGGCGTTCAGGGGGGACGTGCCACGGCATGGTGCTTGAAAAGATTTTTTATGTGCAATTGGTTTATCATTTACTTTAGAGTTCACGGGATGCTGGTGGGGTTTAAATAATATAGCATTTTCTGTGGTAATAAGTTGCATTTTTTAGAAATGTTGTGTGCATGGTGTTGCTTTCTTTTATAAATTTTCCATGATTGTTGTAAATTATTTCATATTTATTCAGCTTCATATATTTATTAATTCTGTTTGGTTTTTATATTTATCATTTTTGAAAGATGTTTATGGTTTGCATATCTGGTTTTAAAGTGGTTAGCCGTGATTCCTATGTATGTTTCTTTTCTCCTTCTGTTGTTACCGTGTTGGTCACAATATTGTTGTAGAGACATTTATTATTCAAAGGGCCATGGGTTTTTTAGTGAATTACAAGATATCTATCATCACCCTCTTTGGTTGTGTTGTTTTGTTTTATTGGAAGAATCAAATATATTTTTAAGGTTTGGGATAAGAAGTATGAGCTTGACGGTTATTTTTGTTGAATATTTTAGTAGTACTGTTCTTTTGGGAATGATGTTTTAAGGATTCTGAGGAATTCTTTTCCTACGTTTAGTTTTTGTTTTCATCATATGGAGGGTTATACATATAATTTTTTTTTCTGTTTTTCCTGTTGTGTTCATGTTGTTATCTGGGTTTGTATTGTATTGTAGTTGTGCACTTTTTTTCAGGCTCTGATATTCAGCTGCTTGCATGTTTTAATATGTTTTCAATGCCTGGGAAGTTTAGATAATTTTTGTTTTATCATTAGGTATGGTTTTTAGATGGAAGGGGTGGGTGGTTACTATTGATGTCTAGTAGAGGGTGTATCATTAGGTTTTTTATTTTTTTTTTAAATTTTGGGGTTTTGGCTTTTGTATGTTGTCATTAGTTAATGTTATGTCTAAATATTTTATGTTTTTTGTTGTGCTTTACTGTTGAGCTCTTTGCGTCTGAGTGGCTTTTTAACTGATTTATATTATATATATTATTATATATATTGCGATGTGCATTTGTGTGCGTTGGAGTGTTTGATCGTGATTGTGCATGTTGTGTGCGTTGGAGTGCTTGATCGTGATGTGCAGTTGTGTGCGTTGGAGTGCTTTATTGTGATCGGCATGGTGCGTGTGTTGGAATGTTTATTTTGCGTGTGAATAAATGGGGTGTTGTATCGTAATCTTATTGTGTGGTCTCTTGCGGAGCGTGTGAGGTCAGTCACTCCCTTCACTCCCACCTAGACCGATCCTGTCAGGGCAGACCTCCAGGGGTCGGTCGTGACACAGATAGAAAATCTGGTCAACGGTGGAGTAAACTTTTCTGAACCCAGCTTGGCTTTCTGTCCCTCTGTTTTCCAACCATGTGCACAATCTCGTGTTCAATATAGAAGTGTAACATTTGGATAAAATACTTAGCAAAGATATACCTCTGTAATTATCTACATTTTTTCGGATCTCCCTTTCTATGAATTGGAATTATAACCGTTTTCGACCAATCTTTTGGATAGATGCCTTTATCAAAAATTGAGTTGAACAGCTTGAACAGAGAGAGAGAGAGAGAGAGAGAGAGAGAAGAGAGAGAGAGAGAGAGAGAGAGAGAGATACAACAGAGAGAGAGAGAGAGAGGGGGGAGGAGGGAGGGAGGGAGGGAGGGAGAGAGACAGACAGACAGACCGGACGACAGACAGACAGGCAGACAGACATATATATATATATATAGAGAGAGAGAGACAGAGAGAGCGACAGAGGGACAGACAGACGGACCACAGAGCGAGAGAGAGAGAGAGAGAGAGAGAGAGAGAGAGAGAGAGGCGGACAGGCAGACAGACAGACAGACAGACAGACACAGAGCGAGAGAGCGAAAGAGAGAGAGAGAGAGAGAGAGAGAGAGAGAGAGAGAGAGAGAGAGAGAGAAGAGAGAGACGGACGGACGGACGGACAGACAGGCAGACAGAGAGAGAGAGAGAGAGAGAGAGAGAGAGAGAGAGAGAGAGAGAGAGAGAGAGAGAGAGACAGAGAGAGAGAGACAGACAGACAGAGACAGAGAGACAGAGAGAGAGAGAGAGAGAGACAGAGACAGAGACAGAGAGACAGACAGAGAGAGAAGGACGGACAGACAGGCAACAGACAGGCAAACACACACTCAGACAGACAGACAGAGATAAATACGCAGACAGACACATCTGGACGGGCAGACAGATAGAGAGTAAGAGGCCTACCATAAGCGGATGAAGCAACTAGGCATGGAGGGCCGTTGACGGATGTGGACGTGGTGCGATGTCTCCTTTTCAGGTGACATCCCAAGCGGTGTTTCCCCCGTGCCTATTTTAAGACCAAGACACAGCGTGCAATCGTGGCGGCAGTTGACTGTGAGAATCATCCAGAGACACTGGTGTCAGAACTTTACACACACACACACACCACACACACACACACACACACACACACACAAACTACACACACACACACACACACACACACACACACACACACACACACACACACACACACATACTACACACACACACACCACACACACACACACACAACACACACACACACACACACA
The DNA here is from genome assembly GCA_018398815.1 of Conus ventricosus. Taxonomy (NCBI): domain Eukaryota; kingdom Metazoa; phylum Mollusca; class Gastropoda; order Neogastropoda; family Conidae; genus Conus; species Conus ventricosus. The sequence goes on along the minus strand of JAFLJL010018827.1, from coordinate 26,965 downwards.
CACACGAGAGAGAGAAAAGAGAGAGACAGACAGAGAGAGAGATAGAGAGAGACAGAGACAGACAGAGAGAGAGACAGAGCGAGAGAGAGAGAGAGAGAGAGAGAGAGAGAGAGAGAAGAGAGAGAGACGCAAACACACCCACACACCCACACCCACCCACCCACCCCCACACCACACACACGCAACCACACAAACACACACACACACACACACACACACACACACACACACACACACACACACATATATATATATATAATATATATAATATATATATATATATATATATATATATATATATATATATATATATATATATATAATATACCAGTTTAAAATAGGATTTTAAAATGAAGAGGTTAAAACCTACAAGCTTGTTTCAAGCTAAAAGCGCTCTCCTCAGGGTATACAATACAATTTGGGCACGCCACCGGTGTTATATACCGTGGTGTGTGGGCGTGTGAGTTCTGTGCGTGTAGCACGTGGCCTGCCGGTTTTTCTTTTTGGGGCGCGTTCAGGGGGGACGTGCCACGGAATGGTGCATTGACAAAGATTTCCATTTATGCCTGCAATTGTTTATCATTTCTACTTTAGAGTTCAGGGATGCTAGGTGGGGTTTACATAATATCAGCCACTTTTCTGTGGTACATAAGTTGCATTTTTTAGAATATGTTGTTGTATGGTGTTTGCTCTTTTTATAATTTTCCATGATATGTTGTAATCTATTTTCCTATTTTTCAGCTTCCAAATATATTTACTTAATTCTGTTTGGTTTTTATATTTTTCATTTTTGAAAGACTGTTTATGGTTTGCATATCTGGTTTTAAGTGTTAGCCGTGATTCCTATGTATGTTTCTTTATCACTGTCTGTTGTTACCGTAGCTTGGTACACAATATTGTTTGTAGAGACATTTATTATTCAAAGGGCACTGGTCTTTTTTAGTGCAATTACAAGATATCCTTTCATACACCCTCTTGGTTGTGTTGTTTTGGTTTTATTGGAAGAATCAATTATATTTATTAAGGTTGGGCATACACGAGTATGATAGCTTGACGGTAATTTTTGTTGAATATTTTAGATAGTACATGTTCTTTTGGAATGATGTTTTAAGGATTCTGAGGAATTCTTTTCCTACGTTAGTTTTTGTTCTTCCATCATATGGAGGGTTATACCATATAATTTTTCTTTTCCTGTTTTTCCTGTTGCTGTTCATGTTGTTTATCTGGGTTGTATTGTAATTTGTAGTTGTAGCCACTTTTTTTCAGCGCCTCTTGATATTCAGCTGCTGCAACTGTTAAATTCTTTCTCATTGCATGACAGTTTAGATAATCTTTTGTTTATACCATTAGGTATG
>JAFLJL010018827.1:20000-22110 GCA_018398815.1 Conus ventricosus | reverse complement strand
AGTATACTACACTACCTCCACACTCCATACACTTTTAATTGACATTTTTAAAACAACACACACACTTATAACCCCCCCCCCCCCCCCCCCCCCCACACACACACACACACACACACACACACCGACATACACACACCGGCCCCTTTTACATGTGTTTTTCTGTTTTGTCTTTATTTGTTTGTATGCCTGTTCGTTTGTCTGTTGTTTTTGTCTAAGATCACTGTAAAGTGGATAGACATTAAATTAAAGAACGAACGAACACACACAGAGACAGAGACAGAGAGAGAGAGAGAGAGAGAGAGAGAGAGAGAGAGAGAGAGAGAATTAGAAAGAATAGGTTCCACTGGGCCGACGACAGCCTGACAAGTTTAAAACACTGGTATCCTCCTTGAAAAACATGGGTGTGGTAGAATCCTTGTCGTCTTCCGTGGACACTCAGTCAAATTGTAACCAGTGTTTATTTATGTAGTTAGTTAGTTAGTCAGTTCATTACTTAGTTAGCTAGCTAGCTAGTTTGCTAGTTAGCTAGCTAGCTAGCTAGTTTGTTAATTAGTTAGTTAGTCAGTTAGTTAGTTAGTTAGTCAGTTAGTTAGCTAGCTTGCGAGTTTGTTAGTTTGTTAGTTAGGTAGTTAGTTAATTTGCTTGTTTGTTAGTTAGCTAGTTAGTTAGTTAGTTAGTTAGTTAGTTAGTTAGTTAGTTAGTTAGTACATTAGTTAGCAGGCTAGTTGGTTAGTTTGTTATTTAGTTAGTTTGTTAGTTAGCTAGCTAGTTAGTTAATTAGTTACTTAGTTAGTTAGTTGGCTAGTTTGTTAGTTTGTTAATTAGTTAGTTGGGTTTTCAACCAAGCCAGACCTAGTTCCCACTCTGTTCCACAATCACTGTCCGGCGAGAAAATAGTTCCCACGCTGTTCCACAACCACTGTCCGGTGAGAAATAGTTCCCACGCTGTTCCACAATCACTGTCCGGTGAGAAATAGTTCCCACGCTGTTCCACAACCACTGTCCGGTGAGAAATAGTTCCCACGCTGTTCCACAATCACTGTCCGGTGAGAAATAGTTCCCACGCTGTTCCACAATCACTGTCCGGTGAGAAATAGTTCCCACGCTGTTCCACAATCACTGTCCGGTGAGAAATTGGGAGCACAGTCCAGAATCACGCCACGGGTGAGTGAAGGCACGTGTGTGGGCGCCCTATGCTGACAGCATGCACCGTATCTTTACAGCAGTCCTAAAAGAGCACTTTGCGTTTATTTTCGGCGCTTTCATCAATTAATCACAAATATGGGTATTGTAATGAATGCACTGCGAACTGAACCACCTGCAAAGAAAGATTATTGAAAAAGAAAACACGATTTCTAACATGAACAAACAACAGTTATGCACTCTCCCCCCCCCCCCCCCCCCCCCCCCCCCCCCACTTGATGAATTAATGCGTATCTCAAGTATTGTCTGCTTAAAGCGCTTTCAATGAGAACTGGGTCAGTGTCTCTGGTCCCTACGAGAGAAAGAGAGAGAGAGGGAGAGAGAGAGAGAGAGAGAGAGAGAGAGAGAGAGAGAGAGAGAGACAGAGACAGAGACAGAGACAGAGAGACAGAGAGAGAGAGAGAGAGAGGGGAGAGAGAGAGAGAGAATGAATGAATGAATGATTTATTGAGGAAAGCTTACAAAGCCCATTCTCACGTAGAGGGTGCAGTGGGGTAGGGACAAAATGTAAATACCAAAGACTAAATGTACACATTCCAATCAGAGAGCAACATCGTGATTTGGGAAACCAGATCACGGAAGCACTGAACTAACATCGGATACCGATGTGACTGTCCATGTGACTGGCAACAAGTTTATCCATTATCACCAGGATTTCCGTTGTTGACAGTCGTGCTACTGCTGGCAGTCACTTCCACGTCTTGCCGATGAGCAGGGTGAAAACTGTCCATGCTTCTTGCCATGTCCCGAAGATACTCCATAATGTCACTGACGGTCACGTTGTCAGACGGATCGCTCTGTGTTTCATTCACCTGACATGTGTCTTTGCTGTTGTCTGTACACTGTGAAACACTTTCACTTTCAGTTGCCACGACCTTGTCAGATTCAAGTTGTGTCGTAGTCTCTG
>JAFLJL010018827.1:0-12500 GCA_018398815.1 Conus ventricosus | reverse complement strand
TCTCTCTCTCTCTTCTCTCCTCTCTCTCTCCTCTCTCTCTCTCTCTCCTATCTTCTCTCTCTCTCTAGTCGGGGTGGGGGGGGGGGGGGGCGGGGGGCGAATGCGCGGATACCAACACAGAACGGATTTTGCATTAATGAGCTCTGCATGTTACCATTGAATTATCTGGCCTGTGCAGTTGGCCAGGGTTCAACAGTTTGCGCACAGCGATTTGTGACATTCCAGGAAGTGATGCCAGACGTTCAGTGCTGACCTTCACACAAGGAAGTTGGGAGTTTTCGCCGCTGTCTTCATCAACTTGATGGGCTCTCAGAGCCAAAAACGGAATGTAGACCATGTTTTTTTACTGGCCGACCTTTAGAGTTTGGCAGGAGAGTCTACTGGTTGTTGTCGTTCTGGGTGTGCTGTTGACACTTCTGTTCTGGGGGATCCTTTTACAGCAGTCTCTGACTCAATTTGTTGTTAGCACACCCCTACCCTCTCCCTCCCATCCCCACTCCCCAACTCCACCCCATCTCTCTCTCCTCTCTCTCTCTCTCTCTCTCTCTCATATCTCTCTCTCTCTCTCTCTCCGCTCTCCTCTCTCTCTCTCTCTCTCTCTGGTGTGTCTGTCTGTCTGTCTTCTCTCTCTTTCTCATCTTTCTTCTCTGTCTGTTGTCTGTCTCCCTGTCTCTGACTCTCTCTGTCCTCTCTCTAAACACACTCATCTTCTCACTCTCTGTCTGTCTGTCTGTCGTCTCTGTCTCTCTGTCTATGTCTCTCTCTGTGTTCTGTCTGTCTGTCTCTGTCTCTCTCTCTGTCTGTATCTCTCTCTCTTTCTCTCTCTCCACTCTCTCTCTCTCTGTCTCTCTCTCTCCACTCTGTCTGTCTGTCTGTCTGTCTGTACTCTCTCTCTTTCTCTGTTTCTGTCTGTCTCTTTGTCTCTGGTCTCTCTCTGCTACTATGTCTCTCTCTCTCTCTCCCTCTCTCTCTCTAACCCCCACTCTCTTTCACTCTCTGTCTGTCTGTCTCTTGTCTCTCTGTCTTTGTCTTGTCTTTGTCTCTCTCTCCGTCTGTCTCTCTCTCTGTCTCTCTCTCAGTATGTCTCTGTTTCTCTCTCTCTCTCTCTCACTCTCTCTCTCTGGTCTCTCTCTCTCACTTTCTCTCTCTCTCTCTACTATCACTCTCTATCTACCTTCAGTCTCTGTTCTGTCGTCTGTTCTCTCTCTCACTCTCTCTCTCTCTCTCTCTCTCTCTCTCTCTCTCTCTCTCTCTCTCTCTCTCCTCTCTCTCTCTCTCTCTCTCTCTGTCTCACGGTCAGGCGCAGGGGAATTAAACAGTTTGTGGAACTGTACTTGGATTGGCTTTGCACTGAACTGACGTGGCTTTAAAGACCGTGGATTACTGGCGTTCACCGGATTTCCTTGTGCGAACATTGAGCGCTGCCAGTGTGTGGTGTTGTGAGTGCTGTGTGTGTGTGTGTGGTGTGTGTGTGTGTGTGCGTGCGTGCGATGCGTGCGTGCGTGCGTGCGTGCGTGCTTGCGTGCCGTGCGTGCGTGCGTGCGTGCGTGTTGTGTGTGTGTGTGTGTGTGTGTGTGTGTGTTGTGTGTGTGTGTGTGTGTGTGGTTTGTGTCCAGCTATAGACTGTACTCTAAAGTGGATCTGACCAGCTCTATCTGTATGACCACAAGTTATAAGCGAGACACGCAAGCTATGTCCCTCAAGGCTTATTTATAAAGCGAGACAAGCCAGGTATGACACAAGCATTTAAAGAGACGAGACACCGCAAGCCTATTCCACAAGTTATAAAGCGAGACATGAAGGTATGACCACAAGAGCTTATAAAGAGAGACACGCAAGCTATTCCACAAAGCTTATAAAGCGAGACAAGCCAGGTATGACCACACGTTATAAAGATGAGAACGCAAGCTATTCCACCAAGCTTCATTTAAAGCGAGACAAGCCAGGTATTGACCACAAGTTATAAAGCGAAAAACACAGCCAGTATGACCACATGGCCTTATAAGCGAGACAAGACAAGCAGGTATGGCCACCCAAGGGCTTTATAAGCGAGACACAGCCAGGTTGACCACAAAGCTTATAAAGCGATGAAAGCATGCAAAACGACAATATTATTTCTATTGACCCATGCTGTCTCGGCGAGTACGGCCCTTTGCTGCCGAACAGGTCATATTGTGCAGAACATGCTCGTTTGGTTTCAACAAAGCTGTAAACTGCTATAACTTCTGGGAGGGATTCTGGACTGAAAGTGCAAAAAGGGCTGTTGGCTTGTTCTTCTCTTTTCCACTTTCACAACGATGTTGACGATTTCGTGTGTTGATGAACTCGCATAGTTCCTTTGGAAATAAAGACACTGGGAGCCAGGTTTCGCAAGATGTGTGTGTGTGTGTGTGTGGTGTGTGTGTGTTGTGTGTTTTGTGTGTGTGTTGTGTGTGTGTGTGTGTGTGTGTGTGTTGTTGTGTGAGTGAGTGAGTGTGTGTGTGTGTGTGTGTGTGTGTGTTGTGTGTTGTGTGTGTGTGTGTGTGTGTGCTGTAGTATGTGTGGTGTGTGTGTGTGTGTGGTGTGTGTGTAGTGTGGAGTGTGCTGTGTGTGTGTGTGTGTGTGTGTGTGGTAGGTATGTGTGTGTGTGTGTGTGTGTGTGTTGTGTGGGTGTGTGGTGTGTGTGTGTGTGTGAAGTTTGACACCAGTGTCTTTGGATGGATTCTCACAGTCAACTGCCGCACGATGCTCGTGTGTCTTGGTCTTAAAATAGGCACGGGGAAAAACACCGCTTGGGAGTCACCTGAAAAAGGAAGGACATTCGCACCGCGTTCACATCCGTCAACGGCCCTCCATGCTTTAACTTCATCCGCTTAACGGTAGCGCACTCTTACATCTCTATCTGTCTGCCCGTCCAGATGTAGTCTGTGCGTATTTATCTCTGTCTGTCTGTCGTCTGAGTGTGTGTTTGCCTGTTTCTGCCTGTCTGTCCGTCCTTCTCTCTCTGTCTGTCTCTCTGTCTCTGTCTCTGTCTCTGTCTCTCTCTCTCTCTATCTGTCTGTTTTTCTGCCCTGTCTGTCCGTCCATCCCGTCTCTCTCTCCCTCTCTCTCTCTCTCTCTCTCTCTTCTCTCTATCTTCTCTCTCTCTCTCTCTCTTCTCTCTCTCTCTCTCTCTCTTCTCTCTTTCGCTCTCTCGCTCTGTGTCTGTCTGTCTGTCTGTCCACTCTCTATCTCTCTCTCACCCTCTCGCTCTGTGTCGTCTGTCTGTCCCTCTGTCGCTTCTCTGTCTTCTCTCTCTATATTATGTCTGTCTGCCTGTTGTTGTTTGTCTCCTCCCTCCCTCCACTTCCCTCCCTCCCTCACTCTCTCCTCTCTCTCTCTCCCTATCTCTTCTCTCTAGTTGTATTCTCTACTATCTCTCTCTCTCTCCTCTCTCTCTCTCTCTCTCTCTCTTCTCTCTGTTCAAGGTGTTCAAATTCAATTTTGATATAAAGGCATCTATCAAAGATTGGTCGAATGCGGTTATAATTTCCAATTCATAAAAAGGAGAGATCCGAAAAATGTAGATAATTACAGAGGTATATCTTTGCTAAGTATTTTATCACAAATGTTACAATTCTACATTGAACACGAGATTGTACACAGGTTTGGAAAACAATCATTAATATCAGGAAAGCCAAGCTGGGTTCAGAAAAGATTACTCCACTGTTGACCAGATTTTTCAATCTCGTATGCGATTGTCAGAAGTGTTGGAGCAAAAAAAAAAGGTTAAAAAATTGTATGTTGCTTTTGTGGATTTTTTAAAAAAGCTTTCGAGTCGGTTAGACACGATAAGTTAATTGAATGCATCAGAAGTAAAGGAGTAGCAGGGGAAGTTTTTTGCGTTTTTAACCAGCAATGTACGAATCCCTTTTTCATGTGTCCGTGCAATTCTGTTATATCCGAGTTCTTTGAATGCCCGACTGGTGTGAGACAAGGTGCGTGTTGAAACCTACATAGTTCTCACTATTTATCAACCAGTTGGCAGATCATATGATAACAAAGAGGATGGCATGGCGTTCATTTATTGCCAGACCTTAAGGAATTATTTATTTTTGCTCTTGCTGATGATGTAGCTTCTAATTTCAACAACTCCATGAGGCCCTTTACAAAACCATTAAATGATATTGAAGTCTTGTTGTGATTGACTTGTAGTTAAACTGTTAACATTGAAAAAAAACTAAGGTAATGGTGTGTATGGATAAGGTGGGTTTCTTGGAAAAAACGCGAGCCGATGGTATTTCAATGGCCTAAGATTGGAAGTAGGTTAATAATTATTGCTATTCTGGGTTTCTGTTTCAACACAAAAATCAGTGCTAAATTAGGTACAGAGGCATTTTGTGACCAAGGGTAAGGAAAGCTTTGTTGTGGAGTTAAAACCGTGTTTTCCAGAAATATAAAGAAAGGAAATGAAATGCAAGCACGTTCTTTAAGTTTTTGACCTAAGGAATCCAACCCATCTGTTATATTCTTCTGAAATTGGGGCATACAAAGATTAGAAAGAAATAGAGGAGAAGGAAAGGTACATTTGATGGCCTGCCAAAAGATTTTCTGGTGAGTACCACTAAGGAACCAAATTAAAATGGTGTTGTGACTTGGGGACGATACCCACTTTTATTAACTCCTTCACTAATTCCCTTAGTACTGGTTTAAACTGTTAGGAATGAATCCTGACGATTCCCATTAACACAATGCCTATTAATGTTGCTTGATGTGGATATAAATCTGGAAAGACACTTGTTGGGCTCTCAGATAAGACAAATTCTATGTGAAACTGGTATTTAACATTGTGTGGCTGCAGCAGGGTAGTTGGAGATGTTAAGGCTTTTTTTATGTCTATTTAAACAAAGACTCGAGGATTTCTTTATTCAGGATTGGCTGGATCTTATTAGAGATCGAGATAGTTGGTTTGATAGTTACAGATCCATAATATACCATTTTCGATAAAGAGCACAAGATTATCAGTTGCATGGACAACATACTGCTTCGAGTTGCTATTTCTACAAGGCAAGATTAAATGCTTTGCCACTTAACAACAAATGTCATCGATATGTAATAACAGCCAGATAGGTTATGTCCGTTTTGTAATAACCAGAATTGGAGGATGATTCCATTTTTTATTCGAGTGCTTCATGTATGATGACCTTGGAATAAAGTTTTTAGGGAGATGTAAATTTTTACTACTCCTGATTTGGCTAAAAGTAAATAATGCACCCACTGGCATATTTGTCCAGGTATGTGTTTCATGTAATAATATCAGGAAGGAAAATGGACTTTCTCAAGGTTGAACATTTACTTTTATTTATTTTTGTTGTATTGTTTCACTCGCTCCATTCAGTAGGGTAATTTGCTCAGAGGCCACTACTCTTAACGGCATTTGGTGTGTAACAAAGTTTATCTGTGTATGATATCGTTTGCTGTCTATAAAATGTGTCTGCGTTCGTACTCTTATTTGGATTCTAAAGCTTTCCTTTCAAGATGAAAATATTATGTCCATTGCTTTGACGAAACAAGTTAATCTGTGTGATAATCGTGCAGTCTATAAATGTGTCTTTGCGTCGATACTCTTATTTGGATTCTAAGCTATCCTTTCAAGATGAAAATATTATGACCATTGCTTTGACGGCCCCACCCCCCTCCCCTTCCATTTTAATCCATTTTATCATCCCTTACCCTCCCTCCCGATTGACACTGTATTGTGGCCCAAGGCCGTAGAAGTACATTAAACTGGCTTCTGAGGTTCTGAGTTATCTCTCTCTCTCTCCTCTCTCTCTTCTCTCTCCCTCTTCTCTCTCTCTCTCTCTCTCTAGTTGTAGCACAGGGCATAAGTTCTCTATTGTAATGCATACTCTCTCTCTCTCTCTCTCTCTCTCTCTCTCTCTCTCTCTCTCTCTCTCTCTCTCTCTCTCTCTCTCTCTCTCTCTCTTCCCGTGGCGCAGTGGTTTAGCTTAGCGGATCCCGTGCAGAGAGGTCATGCGTTCGATTCCCATCAGAGCCATTTATATTTGTAGGAATGTTTTGGGGCCCATGACTGGTCCCTACTCAAAGCGGAGTTTGCTACGGGCTCAACTGGGAAGACTGAGACTACACAGCTGAGCTTCATCCACTGAACAGGTGTCTGTATCTCCTGGACTTGGTTTGACGTAGGGATACATGATGAAAGTAAAACGTACAGGACACCTTGTCATGCGGTTACAAACCAAACTGGAACTCCATAGAATCATCTTCATCATACTCATCCTCTTCGATCAGCATGGAAATAGCCTAGGTCTCACATCCTGTAAAGCCTTCATGCCCTGCTCTCATAGTGACCTCAGTTTCGATTTCCTGTCCACTGACCTTACCTTTGGTGAGTTCAGGTAGAGGTCGCCAATAGCGGCAATACCGGCGAGTTCAGACTGTCAATGGACGGACGGACGTGGTGACGCCCTGTGGTGGAGGGAGGGCTTAACTCACTGACTGTGGCTTCGCGATGGGCAATTACTGTCGACAGTAGGGGGGCTTAATAGGTGGTGACATTGACTCTCCACGTGGACTGCCGGTGTAGGGTTGCAGCGGGGACAGGTTAGGATGTGGCTGTGGCTAAGGAGCCGGAATGAGTGGTGGGTGGTGGGGGTGGGGGGTGGGGGGTGGGGGTGGTGGTGGGAGGGGGAGTGGGGGGTAATGCCACAGCCGTAGCACAGAAGATGAGGTTAGAAAAAACAATATATATAATGCCTATGTTTTTGCATGTATGTGTTAGCGTTAGCAAGTTTCTTATGAATTGTCAAGTTTGCATGCCGTTTTAGGATAACTGTGGATAAAGCCATAAAGTATGGACACTATGCACGTTTTTCTTGTTTTTTTCCCCATTGTTTATTATGAAAGAGAAATTCCACACACACACACACACACACACACACACACCCCGCCCCCCCCCCCTCCCCCTCCCCCGCCCCACACACACACACCCAGCACACAGACAAACAACATCAACGACGACGACGACATCCGCGACGACAACAAGACAACTACTACTACAACTACTACTGCTGCTACTACTACTACTACTATACTACTACTACTACTGCTGCTGCTGCTGCTGCTGCTACAAATGAGATTTGTATAGCTCGGCATCTCATACGAAGTGTAAACTTTCCACATTTGTACAATTTCAAAAACATGCGACACAAAAATAAAATATTATATGAAAAACAAAAAACTACTACTCTTTGTCCTCCTTCTCCTCCTCCTCCTCCACTTCCTACTACTACTACTACGACGACTACTACTACTACTACTAACTACTACTACTACTACTACTACTACTACTACTACTACAACTACTACTACTACTACAACTACTATTACTACTACTACTACCACTACAACTTCTACTACTACTACTACTACTACTGCTGCTGCTGCTGCTGCTGCTACAAATGAGATTGTATAGCTCGGCATCTAATACGAAGTGTAAACTTTCCACATTTGTACAATTTCAAAACATGCGACACAAAAATAAAACATTATATGAAAAACAAAAATGTAGAACCATCCTTTTGCTTGTAAATTCTTCCGTCGTGAAAGAGATATCTGACCACAAAGAAAAAAAAAGTTTTCTCTGTTTGCACGGTGTATAACCTAGTACTGTGTATGATCAAGCATCATTCTGTGTGTCGTATGGGGTTCAGCTGTTTTGCTTGTTGTTGGCCTTACGTTGAGGGACTACTCTTGTGTACACTCACCGGAGATGCTGTGGCGGACAGTTCGTTCCGATTCCGTTCAGTTCTCAGACGGGGGAAAGCTGTCGTTGGAGAGATGGGAGAATGGGGTGAGGGTGACTGTCTAATCTGCGCTACAGTATATGTGTGGAATATCCATGTGTCTGTGGAAAGCGTTTCGCTACCACCCGTGGCATGAAGATCCACCGAACAAAGATGGGATGTGTGAAGACTCATCTGAATGAGCAGCAGCGCACTGCATCAGCAGATAAGACGTCGGAAGACCAAGGCCAGGATTTAAACCACAGTGCCAAGGACATCCACGCTGTTGGTTCGGATGAGGAATTTGCACAGGCCCTCGATGCCAGGCGCCTGAAACTCAACCTGCCACGAGCAAACGAAACTGAAGATTGGGAGAAACTGGATGCAAAAATCGTCCAAAGACTCGATGCACTGATAGGGAAAAGCACCCTTGAACACAAACTAGCCACATATGGGGACATTGTGTATGCCACATGTAGAGACGCCTATGGAGTAAAACTACCCAAAGAGAAAACACCTCCAAAGAAATCCAGACGCCAAGAAAAGATGGACAAGATCAGAGTCCAAAAGAACAACCTCAAGAAGCAAATGAAGACCGCACTGCCAGCTGAAAAACAAGGCTTGGAAAAACTGTGGGAAGACCTGAAAGAAAAACACAGCGCCCTCAGCAAAGCGGAATCTGCGAGAAAGAGGAAGAGCAAAAAGAAGAAGACACAAGAGCGCTTCTTCAGAGACCCCTTCCAGTTTGCCAGAACACTGTTTGAGCAGCCAAAATCTGGGACCCTAAGTGTGGACAAAGGAGTTCTTGAGCAGCATCTGAGGAAAACATACTCTGACTCACAGAGCAAAGCACCACTCGACATTCAAGGTCTGGTGTGGCCAACCAACCCTGAGGAACAGTTCAATGGCAAGCCTCCAACGTTGGCGGAAATCAAGAAGGTGGTCGACAAAGCCAGAGCCAAATCATCACCAGGGCCAAACGGAATACCTTACCAGCTTTACAAGAAATGTCCCAAGGTGCTGGAGTGGCTCCACAGGTTGCTGCGATCGGCTTGGAGAAACCAGAAGATCAGCGGCCAGTGGATGACGGCAGATGGTGTGTACATCCCCAAAGAGCAAAACGCAAGTGACATCAGCCAGTTCAGGCCAATATCACTACTGAACGTCGAAGGGAAAATCTTCTTCTCTGTCATGGCAGCAAGGCTGACCAAGTACCTGATAGAAAACAAGTACTTGGATGTGTCAGTCCAGAAAGGTGGCATCCCAGGCGTGGCTGGCTGTGTAGAACACGCCACAATGATCTGGGACGCAATCCAAAAAGCAAAAACAGAAAAGAGAGACCTGGACGTAGTGTGGCTTGATCTGGCAAACGCATATGGATCTGTGCCCCATGAGATGATACAGTTGGCTCTTGAGATGTACCATGTGCCAAAGAACATCCGCGACATGCTCAAGAAGTACTTCAATGGCTTCTCAATGCGGTTCTCTACCAAGGAGTACACAACAGATTGGATCAACTTGGAAGTGGGCATCGCAATGGGCTGTGCAATTTCCCCAATACTGTTCGTGCTGGCAATGGAACTCATCTTGAAAGCAGCAACAAACAACGCGAGACAAACAGACCTTGGCGATGGATACAAGATGCCTCCTCTCAAGGCCTTCATGGATGACACTACAGTGATTTCATCCAGAGAAGACGAGACACGTCATGTGCTGGAGAGGCTGGACGACATAGTTGCCTCATCCAGAATGCAGTTCAAACCAAAGAAATCACGGAGTCTCTCACTGAGGAAAGGAAAAAGTGGCCGAATCTGTGGTCTTCAGTGTTGCCAACCAGGCCATTCCAACAGTCACAGAAGAACCAGTCAAGAGCCTTGGAAGATGGTATGATGATACGCTGAAGACACACAAAGAGCAAAAGAAACCAAGCAGATGGCGGGAGAAGGTTTGGAGACCATTGACCAGTGTGGGCTCCCTGGCAAATACAAGGTCTGGTGTCTGCAGTTCATGCTGATACCAAAGCTCCTATGGCCTCTGATGATATACGACATCTGCACCAGCACAGTTGAGGCAATGGAAGCCAAAATCAACAAGTTCACAAGGAAATGGCTTGGTGTCCCACCCTGTCTGACTGACATCGCGCTGTACTGTCGCCAAGCAAAGCTGAAACTACCACTGAAATCCATCCTGGAGGAATACAAAGCAGGGAAGATCAGACTTCAAAGCATGCTGGAAGACTCAGGAGACAAGGTGGTAGAAGCAATCAAGCCCCAGCTGAAGACAGGCAGAAAATGGAAAGTTCAAGAGGCGATGGATTCTGCAAAAGAAAGTCTCAAGATCAGAGAAATAACAGGACACACACAGACCAACAGACAAGGACTGGGGGTGACCAAAACTGAATGGTGGTCAAAGGCCAAAGGAAAAGCCAAAAGAGACATGATGATTCAGGAGATGAGAAAAGAAGAAGACCAAAAAAGACTCCAAAAAGCAGTCCAGCAGAGCCAGCAAGGGCAATGGACAACGTGGGAGAATGCACTCCAAAGAAGTCTCACTTGGAATGACATTTGGCACATGGCCCCTCTCAGGATCAGCTTCATTCTCAGATCTGCATATGACCTTCTGCCCTCAAATGCAAACCTGGTGAAGTGGGGGAAAACAGACGATCCTGCATGCCCCCTCTGCCATGAAAAACAAACAGTGGAGCATGTTCTAAGCTCATGTAAAGTAGCCCTGGCTCAAGGAAGGTACACATGGAGGCACAACCAAGTGCTCAAAGAGATTGTACAAGTAGTCTGGGCCAGTACCAACACCACAAAAGGGAGAATCAGGACTCCAAAAGCACCCGCAACATTCTTCACGGCAGGAGCAGCAAATCATGGCCAAGAACAACAGTGCCACTCGAAACATGCAGGCAGAGTCTGCTGGACGGGGCAGATGACTGGGAGTGCACTGCAGACCTCCCAGAATGGAAGAGTCACCCAGAAATCATCAGCAAGAGTGGCATGAGACCAGACATAGTAGTCCACTCTAAGTCAACCAAGCAGCTGATCATGATCGAGCTCACGGTGCCATATGAAAACAGAATGGAGGCAGCTCAATCTACAAGACTGAAAAGTATGCTGATCTGGCAAACATCCTGAGGAGAGAAGGCTATCAGGTCAAAGTCCTCACTGCAGAAATTGGAGCTAGGGGATTTGTAGGAACGTCTGCATACAGCCTCATGAAACAGCTCTCAGTTGCAGGGAAGGAAAAAAACCAGAGCCCTGAAAGCAATGGCAGAAGCGGCAGAGAGGTGTTCAAGCTGGATCTGGTCAAGGAGGAACAAAAGTGAACTTCATAAGGCTTAATTTCCCTACAAATATCAGGTGTCCCTGTGGCTCAGTGGTTAAAGCGCGAGTCATTAAGTGGAAAATGAGCATCTCCAGAGGGTCATGGGTTCGAATCCCAGCCATGGCTCGTCCCAAGATGGGAAGAAAAAAAAAAGGGGCAGCAGAGGGACATCCGGAGTCATGAACCGGGTGTGGCCCAACCCCCTAGAGTGTCAGGAGATAAGGGCCGAAACACTTGCTTGAAGGGGGCTTCTCTTCTGAGGACTCTCTGCTGCCACGCTCTCCACGAGTTTCTTTCTACTACTACCAGAACGACAACACCCGAAAAACGGGTTGCCAAATGCGTGTGTGTGTGTGTGTGTGTGTGTGTGTGTGTATGTGCGTGTGTGCGTGCGCGCGCGCGCGTGTGTGTGTGTGTGTGTGCGTGTGCGTGTGTGTGTGTGTGTGTGTGTGCGTGTGTGTGTGTGCGTATGTGTGTGTGTGTGTGTGTGTGTGTGGTGTGTGTGTGTGTGTGTGTGTTGGTCAAATTGGGGATTCGAACTCGGAAGACGCACCACTGAACCAGTCAGCCAGGTGCTGCTGATTGAATGTGTCTGTTCACTCTTGATGGGGGACTGGAACCTAGAGCCTGACATCGATCCCTTTCTTCCTCGCAGTGTCTTAATGCTGGGCCGCTGGCACTCCGCTGTCATAAGCAGTTTGTTTTTACCATAACATCTCGTTATCTGTAATAAGAGAGGAGGGGGGGGGGGGGGGGGGGGGGGAGAGGGAGAAATAGGGATGAAGGCGGTAAATTGGGGAGGGCGGGCGGTTAGATGAGAGAAGGAATGAGAGGCGGGATGATGCTATGATGGAGGTAGGTGGGTTGAGAGTAGAAAGGGGTGGGGTGGGGGGTGGGGTGTGTGTGTGTGTGTGTGTGTGTGTGTGTGTGTGTGTGTGTGTGTGCGTGTGTGTGTGTGTGTGTGTGCGTGCGTGCGTGCGTGGTGTGTGTGTGGTGTGTGTGTGTGTGTGTGTGTGTGTGTGTGTGTATGACATTTTGAAGTGCGGAAATCCTGGATGAACAGATCGGGATTTTGCTTCTTCTTTATTTTATTTCATTTATTTATTTATTTTGCTGTTGTTGTTGTTGTTGCTTGTTTTGATCCCCTCTCTCTCTCACTCTCTGTCTGTCTGTCTGTCTGTCTGTCTGTCTGTCTGTCTCTCTCTCTCTCTCTCTGTCTCTCTCTCCCTCCCTCCCTCCCTCTCTCTCTCTCCCTCCCCTCTCTCTCTCTCTCTCTCTCTCTCTCTCAGCTTCAGAGCAAGGTGTCCATGACTTCAACCCTGTCCTGCAACTCTAAGTGACAGAGGACATCAAGGACACTGATGGCAGACGTCTGTCTGGAGAGACAATGGTGTTACGCCGTGGATC
>JAFLJL010018826.1:38036-53841 GCA_018398815.1 Conus ventricosus | reverse complement strand
AAGTGTAAAAATTTTTTCAAGGAAATTGGGGTTGGCACCAAAGAGAACAAAGAAATTAACGACTTAAAAACCTAATTACGGACTTTGAAGATTCATGAGGCTTTTTGGCATAATGATGAAAAAAAGAAAGTCAAATTGGATAAGCCCGTTTTTATTGGGTTTACTGTTTTAGAATTATCAAAGCTTTTGATGTTAGAATTTCTTTATGACTACTTTAAACCCTCGTATCCGAGATCCAGAGTACTTTACACAGATACAGATAGTGTTGTTATAGATATCCCCACTGAAGACATCTATAAAGACATGGAATTAGAAGTAGCTAAAGGGCATGCGGGATGGTGCGACACATCTGATTACCCTAAAATTCGCCTTTGCATTCGTCTGTTAACAAGAAGGTTTTAGGAAAGATGAAGGATGAATTATCTGGAGGGGTGATCAAGGAGTTTGTTGGGTAAGGTAAAAAATGTACAGTATTTCGAGCCAGGAGAAAACCATTAAGAAAGCAAAGGGATATCTCGCAGTGTGTGCAGTCAAACATATCACATGACAACTACAAAGAAGCATTGTTCAATAAACATACTTTTCATCATGACAAACGTGAAACTACGATCTAATCTACATGAGATCAACACAACTGTTGTAACAAAGAAGTCATTAGATAGAACAAACGCACAACGAGTATTTGTTAATCCAGAGTTTTCATATGCAATGGGCACTGGAAAACGGCATAAAATACTTTCTTCGTCCGCCAGGAGTTTTATATTTTTTTCCTCAAGTTTTATTATAAGCTCAATTATATTCATTATCCAATTCAGCTAAATCTTTTTCAGGTTTGCTTTGATGTGCTCGAATTTTTTTTATTATTTCAAGAAATTCTTTATCCCATATTTGATAATCAAAATTTGGGATTTGGGCTGTAGGTGACTTGATGCATTAGCATGTGTCGGTGAACCCCTCACAAATGCTTCCTTAATAGTAATTCGTAATCATATGATTCCCGTATCAATTCCAAGGTCTCTTCCTTATCATTCTTGTTTCGTTCTGTGCTTCCTTCTGCTTCCATTTAATTTTAAATTATAAAATTAATTATGCAGACTGGAACTGTGTCTGGTGGGGTTATCTGCAGTTCTTCCTTCACAAAAGATCTTTGAGGAGCTGGTTGTTTTGTTGTGTCAGTTTCTCGTAATAATACACGGGCGGATTCCCTTTTTACAATTCTTTTTATTTCATACGGATCAACACTCCAAACTGGATCTGTTGCCCTGATGCGAGTGTCCCCTTCTGCTTCCCCCGGTAAATAAAGGTACCTTACTTTTAAACCAAACGGTAATAGTTTGCTGGTTGTAAGGAGTCTTCAGTAACATTTATTGTTTGTTTTTTTGATTGCTTGTACTGGTTTTAGCCTTTAAATTCTCATTATTCATTGCGCGCAAACTGAGGGCAGTCTTCTAACCCATTCTGTGTTTCGAGAATTGTCAATCTGCTCTCTGTGATTTCTGGTAGGAGAAAAGGCTTTCAGATAACTGTTTTTGTTAAAGGTTTTCAACTAAGCCTGTGTTGTGAACTCTGGAATCTTTTTAATGGTAACTCTTGTTCTTATACAAATAAATTGTTTCTCTTGGCCTGTTAATTCTTTTTTCCCGCATCGACTATGAACTCATGCGTGGATAATCAGCGGGCCTCGTTGGTATTCAGTATGTATGGCAAACAGCAACAGGCAGAAAGCACTTTTTGTGTTATATGGCTTACATCTTGTATCTTGAAGCTATGTCAATGACTGTGAGTGCGTACTTGAATCTTTTTTCGCTAATATCGTATTATGGCGGTAATATAGAAGGTCCATTTGATGGGTGTCGTTCGGTATTGTATGATAACCCCATAGTCCAGTAGTGTACTATCCGCTAACGTCTCTGTATTAGTATAGGTGCAGGTAATTTAAATTTCCAAATCGCTTGTTTAGATAAACATTCCTTTGCTGTTGTTCACTGAATCCCGCTGGCTTTGCTTACATTTTTTATTGTTGCTGATTCCATTCCAATATCCTTTTGGCGAATAATAGATTTTGTTCATTGTTTTTCAGGCCAATTTCTGTGCAAACAATAATACACATACGTCATACCCAAGACGTTAAACTCGATTTCTTGCATCTTTTGTTTTTCTGTTGGTTGATAAAGTCACGAAATTTTGGTGGGGGTAAAGTCTCGATTGGTTTGCCTGTTACAGATTATTATTCTTTTATTGCTTGATCAACATCTTTAAATGAGTTTGCGATGTCCTGTATTTTAAGTTTATCGTTAATAAAATCTGAGTGCTCAATTCTCTGCTTGTCATAGTAATCTGGTGCGGCTGATAGTTGCTCCATAGCTTTGTTATGTTTTTTATCTCACAGTGTTCTGCAGTTTACTAAATGCGTAATTACTTCCGCTAAAAGCAAGCGCATTCACTTTCTGCGCCGCCTTTCATTCATTACGATGATTGCCATTTTTTATAATTAGTATTTTTTTTATTTTAATATGATACTGTCAGGAATTTGTCCTTGCTTAACTTAGGAAAATCTTTCGTAGCAAACGATAGACTGTAATAACAGCAATTAGCTTTGCTTGAGTTTCAAGCCTAGCTTGCACCAGATCTGCTGGTTTTAATTTTTAACAGGTTTTACCATGCATTGTGTATCCTACATTAGGCCTCCAATAACAGCAGTATTGTATACAAGGTTGGTAACAGTTTTTTCGGTGCTCATTTTTAAAAAATAAAAATTATAATTATTAAAAAAATCGAACGGCGATGTCTACTATACATTCCTGAACTTGTGATTACAAATGAACAAGTGATGACCAAGCTGTTTTGCCATAAAAGAAAGGATGTATTCTTTGGCAGCATGCGGAAAAACAAAACAGTTACTGATAAATTGAATTTCAGCATAGAAACAGTTTTCAACAGTATTCGCCACATGACATTGTAACGTATCATAACAGGTATGAAGCACAACTAGGATCCAAGATAATGGTAAAAAGTTGTTGGGCAAAAAACGGTTTTAGTTTGTACACTAAAACTAGTAAGTAAATTTGCGCTATTGATTCTGAAAACAAGATCTTTATGTATGATTTAACGCAGGATCCAGCTTTTAACAAAGTCATTTAGAGTTCTCTAGGATGTGATCTATATTTCAGAATTGGAACTTATTGTTTGCCGCTAATCTGGGTTAATTTACTTTTAATCATATAGATTTGTATTCCCTTAAATTGATCGTGGCCAGGAAAAAATCAGCAGAATCAGAAAACATTGAATCAGGTGGAGAAGTGACCATGTAACAAAGCCTGGTGCGCGTTTATTTGCAGCAGGTGAAAAAAATTAGCAGGAGTGGAACACAAACAACGAAAATTACAGTTTCGATCACAGGATTATAGCCCATAATGAAAAAGTTGCTAGAGCCGCATTAGTTGTTTCAAAGCCAGCTATAAAAAAACACCAGAACAAAGTTGATTCAAGACTACAAACAACAAACAGGGCTGCCTACACCGCCAAAGTCTTCATGGGAATTTTCATTAAAACAATTGTCATTTTTGGCTATGCTTTGCCGTTGGGGGCGGTTTATTACGGTTTATATAAATTTATAACAACGCAGCAAAACCCAATGCCCCACTCAAAAAAAATCTCAACCACTAAAATACAAATGCGACACAAAAAGCATGCCAGAGCCGCCAACAACAAAGTTTATTTTGATCCATTTCAGATGCAATAATACATTAAGAAACGTAATAAATAATTTATAAGATGACTTGGATTAGAACTTGGTTGTACTTAGAGGATGACTTTGTTATGAAAAATTGAGGTGACTTAAGATAAGAACTTGAGTTTGACTTGATCAAGAATTATTAAGAACTTGGGTGTGATTAATTAAAGAATTAATTAAGAACTTGTGGTGGGGACTTTTTTTGGGGATTTAAAGGGACCTTAATTTTTAAGGACTTGGGGCGACTTATTTAAGACTTAATTAATGGAACTTGGGGGTGACTTGGGGTGAAGGTGTCAAGAGGTCTCCAAGTGGAACTGGGGGCCATTTACTTTGTGTCTGAAAGTTTGTGTCTCGCGCGCACATCAATCATTAAGGCAAGTGATCAAATAGGGTTGTTTGGCCTAGTTTGCCGCTAAGCTTTTGCAGGGGCTGTGGGGAGCAGCACGCTAGGCTTGCAAACTGGCTTTGCAGGAGTTACAGCAGTTACTGCTGTAGCTGAGCTTTTATGGCGGCTCTAATGCCAGTAGTAGTACATCCGTCATTGTATATTTGGAGCATTTTTATGGAGATAGTGCTCTGGCTACACACTACTCCTTCCCATATGTAGGATGTTCTAATGTTGCCTAACCTATCTAGTTTGTTGCCAGAACTCCGTAAAATCGCCGCAAGCCCGCTATATCTCTCCATTTACATGTTCTTACTGTCAGGCTCAGCAATTTAGGGGGTGGACCCCCGTCATTTACCTTTCTCATATTTCCAGTGACCAAAGGGACCTCCCAGTCGGTAAACAAAAAAAGTGGCGCAGGCTCTATTTATTATAGGATGATGTTCGGCATTCTTAGAGAACAGTTAAAGGGCTGTAGTTTTTTTTCACATGTTAGACATGCGAGCATTTGATGAATGTTTGCACGAAAATGATGTTATTGAAACTAATAGAAAAACGCAGGATTAAACACAAATTAAAAATCTAGAAGTTTAGTAATTAGTATGAAAAACGGTTAGATCCTACACAGTATGCATGTTTGTGTGTTTATAGGAAGAGAAATAATAACAACCCATTCCTACGGGGCAACCGCCCGAAATTGTTGAGGAGGTGTGCTAGGATTGGTATATTTATTAGTTCTCTATTTCTTACATAATCTGCTTTTGATCTGAAAAAAAAAAGTTTTTCTTTTCTTTTTATAACGAAGCATATTCGCAATATTGTTAGCAGGGTTTTGCTCGTGTTTATTTTCAGACAAGCACCACATAGAAAGATTAATTATGACTTTTTCTTTCCAATGTAAGGAAAAATATTTTACAGCTGTCTTCAGTTGCAAACATCACTATTCCTGACCCACGTACGTACACACACACACTCACCACACAAACACACACACACACACACAACACACAACACCCACACACACCACACACACGCCCACAGACCACAAACACGCACGCACGCACGCCGCACGCTCGGCGTGACGCACGCCACGCACGCACGCACGCACGCCACGCACACACACACACACACACACACACACACACATACTCACGCACGTGCGCAATTGCACGCCCACCCGCACACACACACACACACACACACAAACCAACACACACCAACACACACACACACACACACTACACAACTCAACACAAACACACACACACACACACACACACACTATTTTGTTTAAAAGAATCCACACTCTTCTCTCACAGCTTTACGTATACACACACACTCATATATATATTATATCTATATATATATATTTTTATATATATATTTATATATTTATCTATAGATATATATATATTTATTTATTTAAATGAAAGTTTGGAAGTTAAATACACACATGTATCTGGCGTTGGGTACCTGCAGTTCCTCCTTGTTAAGGTAATGGTGATATAATTTTTTTGTGATAAAGGTTATTGCTCCTTTTTTTTTTTTTTAAACTGTATAATCTCTCTCCGGTTGATGTCAGATATGTCAGATAGGTAATTCTGTCATTTGATCCTAAGTAAAGTGCAAATGTTTACAGTTGGATTCGTTAATAGCTCAACTGGAATTGATATAAGAAATGTTATTTAATGTTTGCCTGCAGTCAAACAAACACACGTTACCATTAAACCTAGTTAAGTGTGAACTTTTACCACTGTTGTCCGTTTTTATCATAGTTTTCCCTGTAGCTGCTGCACCAGCAGCTATCTTCATGATCATGATCATATTCATAATCATCATCATCATATTCATCATCATCTTCCATACTTATCTCATCTCTTTCATCATCATCATCATGATCATCCATCTGTCAGTCATCATCCTTTTCATCATCGTGATGATGTATAGTGATGACGATGGTGGGTGGTTATCGATGCTTGAAATGTTGAGAAGATTAAGAACTATCAAAACGGCCATAATCGATGAATGCCCATGATGAGCACAGTTCTCCTGATGCACACTGTCCTAAAGAAGCAAGCTAGAAGAAAGAAAAATGCACACACAAAAAACACACCATGACCTTCACTCCTGCGGCAATGACGCAGCCGCACCTCAACCAAACCTGCCCCTCTAACTCCCATTCTACCCATCCCCCTGTTTCTCATACACAGGGACAGCCAATACTTTTTCTCCACACAATCACTAGAACCTATGTGCCCATATCACTCCTTTACATCACCAGCGCATGACAATAATTTAGCACGTTTACTCGCGCTGTCACTGAGGGATAAGGTTTGGGGGAGGGGGGGGGGGGGGTATTTGAAAGACGGTTAAGAGGGGTAGGGAGTGTTGATGTTAATGGGAATGTGATCAAGGACAAGGGCACCTGGACAGGCCAGACGATCGTGACCATATGTTTAGGTGGCAGAGGAAATGTGGAAAAGGCGAGGATCAAATCAAAAACACATTGTACGTGATGAGGGTGTAAGGTGTAACAGGTGATGAACAAGAGTAAATACTTGGAATTTATAATGGAAGATTGCGTCTCTTAGCAGATTCTTGCTGAACAGGGAGTCACAGGTGATTGAAGACAGAATTTACTCGCTGGATTTAGAGCAGAAAAGATGAGTCTCTCTCGCAGATTCTTTGCTGAAATCAGGGAGTCACAGGTGTGATGAAGACAGGGAAGTATTCGCTGGATTTAGAGCAGAAAGATGCGTTCTCTCGCAGATTCTTTGCTGATACAGGGAGTCACAGGTGGATTGAGACGAAGTACTCGCTGGATTTAGAGCAGAAAGATGCGTCTCTTTGCAGATTCTTTGCTGAACAGGGAGTTCACAGGTGATGAAGGACAGACGTTATCGCTGGATATTTAGAGCAGAAAGATGGTCTCTCTCGCAGATTCTTTGATGACAGGGAGTCAGCGAAAAGGAGGGCATGATGAACACAAATTACAGAGTCATAACATAAGGAGTGAAATAATAGGCTGCACATGATATTTTCGGCTTTTTTTAAAAATTGGACTAACTGTACAGATGGGATGGAGCCAGCCTTATTAAAGTTACTGTCAGCAAGTACAGGAAGTACATATGAGCGACATGAATTCGATCGGTCCTCTGAAGGGTAGGTGGCGGAAGACGCTATGTAAACATTCAGGAAAAGAAATTCGAGAGATCTTTGTAACGTGCAGTTGTAAAGGGAAAAGTTTCTGATTGAAAGTTACAGCCAGTAAGATAGTACATTGCCATACGATATTAAAAAGGAAATGATGGATAGTAGTTAAATTCTTTCCACAGGGTGTCTTGGCATTGCTTTCGAGGCATGTGTTAGCAATCCTATCACTACCAAAGGACACATGTGCAGCTTAGAAATTTGTTTATTTTTTTCTTCATTTTTTCTTGAGCAAAACTTTTTTTTCTGTTCAACCCACGGCAACTGCCTGTTGCTACCCACTTCAACCTCTGGAAGGTGTCTCACACTCAACAACACACACGACCACACAACACACGCGCGCACGCGCGCGTCCTGCGCGCACACTGACACTACACCAGAGTTTGTCATTATTTAGATAGATATATATATATAATATATATATATACTATATATATATATATATATATTTATATATATATACTATATTTATATATATATATATATTTATATATATAGATATATTTATTTATATTTATATATTTATTTATATATTTATATATAATTATATATATATATATATTATTTATATATATATATATATATATATTTTTATATATCTATATATTATATCTATTAGATATATAGATATTTATATAATATATTTATATATAGATTTATATATATAATATTTATATTTATATATATATATATATTATATTTTATTATATATTTATATTTTATATATATATATTATATATATATATATATATATAATATATATATATATATATATTATATTTATAGATATACTATATATATTATATATATTATTTATATATGTTATTATATTTATATATATATATATATATATATATATATATTATATATTTATATATATTATAACAAACGAATAAATTCCAGGAAGTACCGAGCACCGTTCCAGCAACCCTACAGAGCAGTTTGAGTTGCAATGACTGCAAGAAATATGGAATTATTAACAAAGCTTGCTCTTATGTCTTAGATTGAAGAAATAGGGGGAGATAAGCATTCATATCTGTAGTGGTGATGATCTGCCTAACTAACAGTATGTCTTGAGTGGGTGAATGGGGAAAAAAAAATAAAAAGAAATGCTTCTCAAAGAGGGCCTTCAGCAAGCTTGTAGTCTCCAAGGGGGAGGCCACCTCCAATAGGGAGGGAAACTCACTAACATGTAACTTCTGGTCATAGACCAGATATTTTCGAAACCTTGATGTTTCTCTCAGAGACGCTGTGAAAGTGGTAATTTGACTCCTCTGCCTTTTCAGTGTTATGAAGAATGCAATCCAGAAAAGGCTGGTGTGCAATACCGTAGTATGTTTGTTGAGTTTTCAAAAAAACCAACCAAAGGTGCCACCTAAGAAGCAAAAGAAAATCATGAAAGAGCAAAACAAGCTACATTTTCTTGTGAAAAGTAAAAAATATAAAAAGATATCCTCTTAAGACACAAACTACAATACAATCCAGACAATAACACAAATAGAAATAAGAAAAACAGGAAAAGAAAAATCACATGGTGCAACCCACCATACGACGGAAAACTCAAAACAATATAGGAAAGAATTTTTTAAAAATTTTTAACAACCTCGTTCCCAAAAGAACACAAACTATATAAAATATTCAACAAAACACCGTCAAACTATCGTATTCATGCATGCCCAACCTCAAAAATTTTAATTGACGCATCTAATAAAATGAAAACCAACACAGCAAGAAGGGTGAAGAAAGGAAATCTTGCAATTGCATCAAAAAAGAGCAGTGCCCCTGAGCAATAAATGCCTTCACAACAACATTGTATACCAAGCCACTGTGACATCAGAAAATGAAAAAGAAACATACATAGGGATCACTGAAAACCACTTCAAAACCAGATATGCAAACCACAAACAGTCATTTAATAAAGAAAAATATAAAAACCAAACAGAACTGAGCAAATATATCTGGAAACTTAAAGACGCAAAAACAAGCTACAATATATCCTGGAAAATCATAAAAAGAGCATCACCATACAGCAATGTTTCAAAAAGGTGCAACCTATGTTTAACTGAAAAATGGTTAATACTATGCAAACCACACTTAGCAACTTTAAACACCAAAACAGAAATAGTAAACAACTGCAGGCATAAATGGAAATCGTTGTTAGTGAATACACCCAAAACAAAAACCTGAAAGCCCCCCAAAAAAACACGTGCAGCCAACCCGCACGTGCAAACAACCGCAAACGGGAGCCCACACGCTATATAACATCGGCGGTGGGCAACCAAAAACCATCCTGATGACAGCGCAACGCGTTCGAAACAAATTTGTAGATTCTATTTTTAAAAAAAAACTAATTTTAACAAATATATATATATATATATATATATATATATATATAATTTTATATATATATATATATCTATATATATATATATATATATACAAATTTGTTTCAAGCGTGTTGCGCTGTCAGCATTCATATCTGCAGTGGTAGTTAATACTGCCTAACTAACAGATGGAGAGAGAGGAGAGAGGAGAGAGAGAGAGAGAGAGAGAAAAGAGAGAGAGAGAGAGAGCTTCTTAGGTTGCTCCCAAGGGGTTGAGCACTTAAAAAAATTTGCTCCCAGGGGTTTGAGCACTTAAAAATTGTTTTAGGCATTTTAAATATACTGATCTATATATATATATATATATGTATGTATGTATGTATGTATGTATGTATATAAGCCTAAACAACACACACACACACACACACACACACACCCACACACACACACACACACACACACACACACTGATGAAGCAGCCGGTAGAGAGAGAACTGAAGGAAAAGGTCTAGGAACTCAGTGCCGACTGGAGAAACAACTTGGTTCATAGAAAATCAAACCTTGGTCAACAGTTTCAGGCTGCGTTCACCAGTCATCATCATATTCAACTGTTCAGACTCTGCCAGAAGTGGACCTGTTCGAGTACCTTTGGTCCACTCTGAGCCTAATGACATTTCAGTGAAGGGGTGACGAAACAGCTCTCCCTGGCTACGACTGCCGTGACAAGGCCCTGGGTCAGCTGGACAAGCAGGTCCAACGAATGCAGCACTCTACTTGGCATCGGTGATGTACATCCGCTATAGATGCCAGAGTTATACACTAACAGCTGATCCACATCAAAACTCCGGCACGTGACAGCGCCATATGTCGCACAATGAACGTTAACACAAGTGGCTGTGAAGCAGCGAGTCAACACGCAGGCCGAAAAAAACTCTTCTCCTGGCACAGAGAGAGAGTGAGAGAGAGAGGGGGGGAGAGAGGAGAGGGGGAGAGAAGAGAGAGAGAGAGAGAGAGAGAGAGAGAGAAGAGAGAGAGAGAGAGAGAGAGAGAGAGAGAGAGAGCCCTTTCTATTGTTTTATGCGCTGTTGGATGCCGGAGCACAGCAGTCACGTATGATCATTTTCCCCACCCTTTCTTTCGACAGTGTGTCAAGTTGTGTTTATGTGTATAATGCCAGCATCTGTCTGCTATGTCTGTGAAAGTATCTGCGCACTGTTCTCTTTTTGTGCGTATGTAAACTCCCAAATCACCTGATTAAAACAAGTAGGGCACAGTGCCACCAAGCTTTCCGGGAACGGGCGTGCAGGTCGCCTTAACACCCTGGCCAGAGCAGTCCACATGCCAAAGACTCAGACCACAAACCTCCGTCATCCGTGATGGGTGAGATTTATGTTCTAATAAACAATAAACAAATAGGATAATCCATTTTTGAACCCTTGGTGGTGAGAACACCACAGTATTATGGACGATGGTGTGTCTCTAGTTGACGCCAAGAACACAGACACAACCAGCCGTGTCTCCCTGATGAGTCCGATCCAGCGGACGAAAGGCCTAGGAGCAGGCAATACACACAGATCTGCCTTCGAGAGGGATTACAATGGTTTCCTCATGCAGCTAGTGAAGAGTTTTTTCATATCTAAAATTTATTTGTTTAATTTCATGTTCCCATTTTCTTTATCTTCAACCCCCCCCCCCCCCCCCCCCCCTTAAGTTCAAATCTTTGCTAAGTCATTACTGTGATGACGGAGTTCCTCTTCAACCCCCCCCCCCCCCCCCCCCACCCTTAAGTTCAAATCTTTGCTAAGTCATTACTGTGATGACGGAGGGGTTGTTGGCCTGCGTTTGTTTTCCCCACTATTAGATTGTTCGTTTTTGTATTTGTCTGACTTTATTCAAGTTTAAAAGGCTGTGCCAGTCTTGAATAAAAGTTCCTCTGAGTTAGGTTTTCTTATGGGAGCAAGAGTTGGCCTTGTTTGTTGTTTGTTGTTTACTGTTTCCCTGCCTCATTTCATGTTCAATTACGTTCTAATAGCCAGGATCCCTGAAGGACAGGATGTACTCGCAGAATGAGGTCTGCATGCTGTGTGACCGCTGCTGTCGTTGGCAATAGTGGGTCAGTTCCTTCCATGTGTGGGCCGTCGTCTGTCGCTCTCTGAGCTCTGCTTCCTTGTCAACTATAGTTCACATCTGGACGTTGGTCGGCCGACGATGGACGTCAGCGTAAATGGCCTTTTTCGCCCCACCAAAAGACTGTCTTCAGGGCCACCTTCTTCGTGCTCGGGTGGCGATTGTCCTGTGCCGCGTGAGGCCGCCTCAAAGAGTGAGCAGGACGAAAATCTCTGGAGCGCTTCACGAGACTCTTGTATTCTGTGGTCCACGCAGACTACGGCCGAGGGGGCCATTTTTCAGCCCAACCCGTGAGGGGCGCCCCCATGCTCTGATCTCAACAGCGTGGTATTCCAGGCCACGGTGCCTGGCGTTTGAGCGGAACAAATAAAACACTGGGGGACTGCTGCTTCAGCGCCACTGTGCTGTCCAGGCTTCACCGTGTCTGTGAAAGCTCTATGACGGCCGGCAATACGTCTCCTCACTGCGATGACTTCACCGCCATGGCACAAACGTGAGAGCAGTGAGCACTATCGTCATCACACAAACGTGTCAAGTACTGCAAGGTGTCTCATCCTCTCGGTATGCCCCTGTTCTGCCACCGTGCCCTCCCTGCCGGATGAAACAACAGCAGACGATAAATTTCACCATCACTGTGATGTCTGTGATGTCTAATACGCTCATTTCTCACATCAGAGCGGAGTAATAGTTTGTGGCGGAAAATACTCAGGGCAGGCCCGGGACAGCCCGAGCGAGAAAAAAAAAAAAAAAAAAGCCCGAGCGCGAGAAAAAAAAAAGACCCGAGCGCGGAAAAAAAAAAAAAAACGATAAAGGAGAGACAGCCAGGCTCCCCTATCAACCCCCAACCACCCCCTCATCTCTCTCTCTCTCTCTCTCTCTCTCTCTCTCTCTCTCTACTCTCTCTCTCTCTCTCTCTCTCTCTCTCTCTCTCTCTCTCTCTGTCCGTGTCTCCGCCTCTGTCCGTCTGTCTGTCTGTCTGTCTTCTCTCTCTCTCTCTCCTCTCTCTCTCTCTCTCTCTTCTCTCTCTCTCTCTCTCTCTCTCTCTCTCTCTCTCTCATTTCGATCCTATCATGTTGCATTGCACTTTTTGCCTGATTGATCTGTGACGATTGCCTGTCGGTAATCAGCCTCCTCTTCCTCTCTTTTCACTGAGCATTGCTGTCCACAACCTCTGTTGATCTTGTGTTCAAGGTTCTGTGAACAGTCTACTGAAACTTACACCCGTGACTAACTCCAGAATAAGACCATGTCGGTCCAACAGGTTGACGTGTTAATAATGTATATATGATTCATCTCATATTGTATATAAGCTGTCCAAATGTAACTCTTAGAAAATCCCTCTTTCAGACATTCGCGCACATGTGGCAAGCGCTCGAAGGATTGTGTGTGTGTGTGTGTGTGTGTGTGTGTGTGTGTGGTGTGTGTGTGTGTGTGTGTGTGGTGTGTGTGTTATTGCATAGTTAATCAAGTCCAGTATGATAATGAGTGAAACCATAAGATGAATATAACCATGATAATTTTGAGTGGCATTTTGTTTTTGTCTTTTATTTTAGTTTCAAAACTGAGTGACCGAGGGCGGAAAATGAAGCCAAATTAGAAAGAGAGGGGGTTAGCTACCGCCAAGGACACATACAAATAAAGTACAGGACTTTTATTTTAGGCCTAGAGAGGCAGATTTAAAAAAAAACATAGCATAATTTTCAAGCAAACGCATGGATTATGACGCGTAGACAAAACATCAAATAGACATCCTAAAATATGTCACCTACAATCTCTCACCAAATTCATCACGACAGTGGAAAAAAAGCAAATGATACAGCCATATTTCCAAATCCATATTATCCTAATAAAGCATGCAGAGTGCAGGCCAAGCAAACACAAAAATGTAATGCATAGA
This sequence comes from Conus ventricosus, assembly GCA_018398815.1. Classification (NCBI taxonomy): domain Eukaryota; kingdom Metazoa; phylum Mollusca; class Gastropoda; order Neogastropoda; family Conidae; genus Conus; species Conus ventricosus. The sequence continues at coordinate 40,162 of JAFLJL010018826.1, read as the reverse complement.
CATGCTTTTTTCCCTACTCTTCTTTTAATGTTATACATGCAGACCATTTTCTCTCGTAGTTAGCATAATTCATCGCCATCAAGTGCGTGTGTTTCTTCATTTTATCCACCATTTTCAATGGCAGTTTGCATAATTCATTGTCCATCAGAGGATATTTTTCTTCATTCTTTGCATGATATCATCATACCACTCAGCAGTCGCCTGGTATGTAAAGCACGTGATAGTGTTCATTTTATGTCTAAAAGCCCGCTCCTTCTGAAACGTTTTGCTTATTTTATTTTGTTTGGTTAATTCTACACTTATAGATACAATTTTATCTGCAAACACAATCAAATCCAATATATCAATTGTTTTTGTTTTTTATCAATGCTAAACGATGCAATCTTCGTATTAAGAAGAATCTTTTACAAAATGAACCCTCGATGATTTTTAGATCATTTTGCTAGAAGGAAGTCAAGTGCTGATTGATAGCATATTTGTGACATAGATAACACATGTTACTGTTAATGAAATGCATTTTAACGTTGTTCATTACTAAAACCCTATGGCGTATTCAAAGCTGGTGCCACCCTATTTGTATTTTTTTTAAACCCAGAATGTTTAGAAGTTCTGAGTTGTTATGTGTGATGCCGTGTGTCGCTGTGTGCAATGTCTGCTGTTGTTATGTACGAAGTCGTGTGGTGTTGTGTGTAATGTCATGTGTGGTGTTGTGTGTAATGTCATGTGTGGTGTTGTGTGTAATGTGTGGTGTTGTGTGTAATGTGTGGTTTTGTGTGTAATGTCATGTGTGGTGTTGTGTGTAATGTGTGGTGTTGTGTGTAATGTGTGGTGTTGTGTGTAATGTGTGGTGTTGTGTGTAATGTCATGTGTGGTGTTGTGTGTTAATGTCATGTGTGGTGTTGTGTGTAATGTGTGGTGTTGTGTGTAATGTGTGGTGTTGTGTGTAATGTCATGTGTGGTGTTGTGTGTAATGTGTGGTGTTGTGTGCAATGTCATGTGTGGTGTTGTGTGTAATGTCATGTGTGGTGTTGTGTGTAATGTCATGTGTGGTGTTGTGTGTAATGTTATGTGTGGTGTGGTGTGTAATGTGTGGTGTTGTGTGTAATGTGTGGTGTTGTGTGTAATGTGTGGTGTTGTGTGTAATGTCATGTGTGGTGTGGTGTGTAATGTGTGGTGTTGTGTGTAATGTGTGGTGTTGTGTGTAATGTCATGTGTGGTGTTGTGTGTAATGTCATGTGTGGTGTTGTGTGTAATGTCATGTGTGGTGTGGTGTGTAATGTGTGGTGTTGTGTGTAATGTGTGGTGTTGTGTGTAATGTCATGTGTGGTGTTGTGTGTAATGTCATGTGTGGGTGTTGTGTGTAATGTCATGTGTGGTGCTGTGTGTAATGTCATGTGTGGTGTTGTGTGTAATGTTATGTGTGGTGTTGTGTGTAATGTGTGGTGATGTGCATGGTGTCGTATGTGTGATTATGTGTTCTGTGACGTGTGATGATCTTTTGTTGTATGTGAGTCGTATGTACTTATGCATAATTTCGTATGTTGCTGTGTGTCTACGAATTTGTCCTCTCTCTCTCTCTCTCTCTCTCTCTCTCTCTCTTCTCTCTCTCTCTCTCTCTCTCTCTCTCTCTCTCTCTCTCTCAGATTTGAGTTCGAAAAAGATGACAAAGGAATTTTTCTTTACTGAAAAATAAAAGGGATTTCTCATGCTTTCTCACACATTACGAGAAAACGAGGGGGAGGGGGGGGGGGATGGGAGAAGGGAGGGGAGGGGGAGATCCCTCACACTTTCTCTTATTTGCAGGAATACATGGCAGGGAAAATCCATGCTTTTTCGAATCCCCAAACATTTCCTCCAAGTGTGAGAAATTCCGAGGAGTAAGGTCCGGGAGGGGGAGGGGGGCTGTATTAGGGGCTTAGAAGCGGGGATGTTTATATATATATATATATATATATATATATATATATTTATATATATATATATTATATATTTATATATATATATATAAAACACACACGTGCGCGCACGCGCGCGCACACACACACACACACACACACCACACACACACACACACACACACACACACACACACACACACAAACACACACACACATACACACACCACA
>JAFLJL010018826.1:35000-37036 GCA_018398815.1 Conus ventricosus | reverse complement strand
TTTGGGATTGAGGGAATAATGAATAAAAATGCTTCTCAAAATGAGCCTTCAGCAAGCTTATAGTCTCCAAGGGGGAGACAACCTCCAATAGGGAGGGAAGCTCACTAACATGGAATTTATTAGTTTGTTGTAATTGAGTCCCTTGCGGATTAATTCCAAGAACTGGCCCTCAGCACTTGTGTCTTAAGAGGTTATCTTTTCTTAATTTTTTTCTACTTTTCACAAGAAAATGTAGCTTGTTTTGCTCTTAATAATAATAATAATAATAATAATAATGAATACTTATATAGCGCCTATTCTCGGCTAGAGGCCAAGCTCTAAGCGCTTTACAATCAACACTCGTTTACACAACGGGGTGCCTACCTGGGTAGTGCCGACTGAAGAGCTGCCAGCTGGCGCTTCATTCAGTCTTTTTCCCGTGTCATCCAGTCAGTATCGTTCAATATCGATCACTCATTTTCCTTACTTCCTTCATTCTCTCCATTTCTCACGCAGGGTGCATGCTATGTGTAACGTGTCATCCATACCAACGCCAATCTGGCCTACTCTTCCGAAAGCTGGTGATGGGATTTTACGTGTGTGCAAGATGTTATGCATGCGTTCACACACGGAACCTCGGTTTCTAGTCTCATTCGAAGGACTGTATGGGAAATGGAGTCGGAACCAATGTTAACTCCGAGGGAAAAATCCCCTGTACCGAAACGTCCCGGCGGAGGTTCGAACCCGCAACCCCAGGATCACCAAGATTACGAGTCAGGCGCTCTACCAACTGAGCTATTCCAGCTCTCTTTCATGATTTTCTTTTGCTTCTTAGGTGGCACTTTTGGTTGGTTTTTGAAAACTCAACAAACATACTGCGGTATTGCACACCAGCCTTTTCTGGGATAGCATTCTTCGTAAAACTGAAAAGGCAGGAGTCAAATTACCATTTCCGCGGTCACTGAGGAGAAACAATCAGGTTTCGAAATATCGGTATCTGACCAGGAGTTGTATGCTAGTGAGTTTTCTTCCCTATTGGAGTTGTCTCTCCCTTGGAGACTATAAGCTTGCAGAAGGCTCATTTTGAGAAGCATTTATTTTATTTTTCCCCATTCACCCAAATCAAGCACATACTGTTAGTTAGGCAGAATTATCTACCACTGCAGATATGAATGCTTATCTCCCCCTGTTTCTACAATCTAAAACATAAGAGCAAGCTTTGTTTATAATTCAATATTTCTTGTAGTCATTGCAACCCCAAGCTGCTCTGTAAGTTGCTGGAATGGTGCTCGGTACTTTTCCTTGGAATTTATTAGTTGTATATATACAACAAACTAATAAATTCTAAGGATAAGTACCGAGCACCGTTCCAGCAACTTACAGAGCAGCTTGGTGTTGCAATGACTGCAAGAAATATTGAATTATAAACAAAACTTGCTCTTATGTCTTAGATTGAAGAAAGAGGGGGAGATACGCATTCATATCTGCAGTGGTAGATGATCTGCCTAACTAACAGTATGTGCTTGAGTGGGTGAATGGGGAAAAATAAAATAAATGCTTCTCAAAATGAGCCTTCAGCAAGCTTATATTCTCCAAGAGGGAGACATCCTCCAATAGGGAGAGAAACTCACTAACATATAACACCTGGTCATATACCGATATTCGAAACTTGGTTGTTTCTCCTCAGTGACAGCGGAAAGTGGTAATTTGACTCCTCTGCCTTTTCAGTTTTAAGAAAAATGCAATCCCAGAAAAGGCTGGTGTGCAATACCGTAGTATGTTTGTTGAGTTTTCCAAAAAACCAACCAAAGGTGCCATCTAAGAAGCAAACGAAAATCATGAAAGAGCAAAACAAGCTACATTTTCTTGTGAAAAGTAGAAAATATAAAAAGATATCCTCTAAGACACAAGTGCTGAGGGCCAGTTCTTGGAATGAATCCGCAAGGGTCTAAAATACAACAAACTAATAAATTCCCAGGATAAGTACCGAGCACCGTCCCAGCAACTTACAGAGCAGCTTGGTGTTGCAATGACTGCAAAAAATATTGAATTATAAA
>JAFLJL010018826.1:12500-27500 GCA_018398815.1 Conus ventricosus | reverse complement strand
TTGTAAGAACGACGACAGTAACTTTAAGTTTTTCAACGTCTACGTTTTGCAGCCAATTAGAATTCCTTTAAAAAGGACGTCACTAACGCCCACAGCCCCATCCCTCTCCTCATCTTTTAAGACAGAAATTTCAAATATCATTGTGAACGTATCTCCTAATTTCATTTGTGGAATGAACTGTAATTTTGTAGAAGCATCTTTCAAAACTGATTCCTTTCTGTGGAAGATGTACTGTTTATCCCATACGGCTTTATTTCAATCTCTTTCCGACTATGTCCTCTGGCATAAGACTTACATGTAAAGGACCTGAGTTGAATGCTTTCTGAAACTTTTTTGACGGCCAAAAAATGTAAATGGGCTTATGAATTCAAATTTTATGTCCCATTCTAAATATGGTTCTAAGTGCCATTTGCTGTCAGGTTTTCGAACTATTTTATATTCATACTGGCCAGCATTATTTGCCTCTACATTGCGCAGTTGCTCTAGTTTAGGAAACTTTTTGTTGTCGCCAACCTCTTTGCGTTTATATCACCATCTTTAGTGTACTCAAAACCATACAAAGCGCCTATTCACCATTCTGTTCAAAGTCCGCAACGTCTGCAAGGTCTTTTAATTCTAAAGTTATACCCCCTCACAGGCGCTAATGTAACTCCTGATTCTCCCGGCCCACGCGACATTTTTTTAGTACAACTTATTATTTTATTTCCAAAACAATGTGCAGGTTATCAATTTCACGATTTTCCCTGTTTTGTCTGCATTTTTTATATTAAATGATCTTTTCCCTTCCACAAAACTAATCGTTTTAAACTGTAAATTAGGGAATTGTATAATTCATAATCGCAATATGCAGCTTTCCAGATGGAAGAGCTCTTAAACAGTTGAGGGCCTTCCATCATATAAGTTTTCATCAGTGCTCAGCTCGTCCAAATGAACATAGAGTAATGAATGTAATGCAAGATCGAGCGGATTTTCCCCCTCATAAGTAGTTTTGTCTGGTGTAACTCTAAATCTATGATTGTCAGCTGCAAGCCTACATTTTAGCTAGCTCTTTATCAAAAAAGTAACCTACTTCTTCTTCAGGCTTGAATGTTAACATTGTTTTCAGATTCGCATTGTTAAGTTTGAGAGTAATGTCGAAGTTACTCATTGCTTCTTTTAGTGAGCAAAACCCGTAATAACCATCAGGTATTGTTAACTGGCTAACTTTGGTTCCTGATTTGTCAACTTTTAGAATCGTATTATTATTCTTGGATTTAGTAATATTAAACCATACGACTTTGTAAAATATTTCATGGAGTGTGACCATTTTGGTTCCGCAATTGTTATCAATAGCATGTTCTAAAAACGAAGGACGGTCTTGAGTTGTTATTGTTACAAACATTTTTTAAAAACAAATTAAAAATGAGCGCATTTTAATTATACAGATGCAAAATATTTGTGGGGGCCGCACTACACTCTTAAAAATTATAACCAACTGATCTCTTGACATTTCTGTGACTAGTCTGACGCCTTTCAAGTCAAAAGGTTAGTACTCCCATTGAAGAGCTATCTTAACCCTCTATTAAAAACGACTACATCCCAAGAGTGTTTCAGTCATCCGATGCAGGGTTTTTTTTTCTCAGAACCAGTTAACCTTTGCTGTGTTTTGTGCCATCAATGGGTGTGGAGGGTCGTATTGGCTGATCATTTAAAATTTAAATCCTCCTGATCTTTGGGAGGTCGTTATAGGTTTCATTTTTATTACACCTTCAGGCGTATTTTTGACTGAAACTGCAAGCGCCCCATTACGACATGACAAACCGTTTAATCCATTCCGCCACAGAATAGACCATGAACGGTTATGAAAGGATCTGTAACGATTTAATCTTAAGGTCACGGCCAGGCCCCGGACCTTTAGACAAAAGTTGGATCTTAATCAAGGTCTAGACACCCCTTATTTTTGGGGCGTGCACAGAAGTATAACTATGACTGGAAGCCTCCTTACACATCTTTCTCTCAGGCACCAGCTGTTCACCTCGGGTCCATAGAGCAAGTAGCATAGAACAGCAAGGACAACATTGATCTTATAACTTCTAAGGGCCTAACTAAAGAAGGAATAGAACGAATAAACGACTCTGGGTTCGTACTTACGTTTGGAGTTTGCTTAGGTTCGCAAGCACAAACGATGATCGAGCATAACTGATTCCTTCTACTGGCTTTGATGCACGGAACAATACTTAGCAAATTTAGAGGGCGCCATTAATTCTACAGCTTGATTTACTTCAAGTATTCAAAGATACCAAAATGTTTTACAATTCGCAAGATCGAAAGTAGACTTTGCTGTTGGCATGGTTATTACATGCTGCCTTCTGACCTCAGGCTCCCCAGATAAGGTACATAATAAACTACAATAATGAAATCCTTGTGGCAAGCAATGAATCAGAATGTTGGAAAAAAACGAAATAATTTCTGAGCCCAGTAATATTGCAAGCAGTAAAAACAACACGCCGACACCCCCAAGAATAAGTCATCAATTCCCGCGGCCCAAGCCTAAAGACCGCTGACACGAAGCCCAAAAAATAATGACCCCTGAACTATGAAAAAGACAGCACTGTTTTTGGAATTAATGGCCTAGGAATACTTGGTCTTTATCTTACTAAAATTAACCGACTATTAAGACAACTAACGCCCTAGTGCTCGGCCATAAAGCCAACGACATTGCGTGCCAGTAGACAATGAGCCAGCTAACCGAAACCCCCCTAATATTACTGGGTACAGCGTCCAGGGCTATACTGGCTAATTTTTTTAATAAACCGCAAGTGATCAAAGCTGTTTTTTTACCCAAGATTTATAGGGTGGTGATGGAGGCGATGGCGGTGGAGGCACTGGGCTTGACCACCGCCGCCTGTAATAGCCCATCACCAGTGTACTTATTGCAAATCCTAAGGGCGTTTATAACGCTTGCTTAATTGACTCCTTGCTCTCTAAACAGTGTTCGTCTTCGTTTCTGCTAGCGTTGTGTCTTCATATAAAATTCTTTGGATAGTTTCTCTTATTCTGCTCACTTTGAGTTCGTATTGTTTCACGGTAGTAGACAACACTTCTATGTCTTGCTGATCATTCTTGTTCAAGAATCTTTTAGTCTTTGGGGTTATTCTTCCTTTAATAGAGCATGCCTAAGTTTAGCGTCATCAGCCTCACGACGTTTTTCTTTTGCTCATTTATAAGCTCATCTAGTTCACCAGTTATGCTAAAATTGTTTGTTAATTCGCCCTCTGCTGCTTCTCAAAAGAGTGTCACGGGCCGCGATTTTCGCATCAGGCAATGGGGACTCATTAATTGTTTAATGCTGTTTTCTTCTGAAAAACTGGTTTATGCTTCTATTACATTTATTATTTCGTTCTGCTGTATGACTTAAATCTTTAGTTCCATGTTTTGTATTTGGTTGTGTTGGGAGTTTCTCGTTGTGAGATTTTGGAAGTTTTAGCAAACTGCATCTCATCTAATTTGGTTTAGACATGCCCGCCGATTTCTGTACGCTCACACTGCGGTTTTCGTCTAATTGTACTCAGGGCTAAAACTTGCATGAAGTTTCGTTCCTGTGTAACGGACACGTTGCCCTTGATCGTTTTTCACATTACAAATGGTTTATTTTCTGGTTCACAATCATTAGGGTCCTAAAACTTCGGGAGGGTTCTTGACCTAAACCTTCGGTATAATGCTTCCGATCTTATTTTCTGTTAATTTTACGCTGACTTTCTGCTAATTCATACCGCAATGAGCGCGATGGTTGTGTTAGTTTAAAGGAGCCATTTCACTCATGGTCGATCTCCAGGATCAAAAAAATCATAATCTTCTTCACCTTCAATTCTGCCATTGTTTTAAAATAATTAACTTTTTATTTTGTTTTATAAAATGTCACAAGCATTGGTTAATTCAGACCCGCATAGAAGGACTGAAAGAGTTTTTGGCGTGAAGGGGGAAATAAACGGATATTATGTTCCAAAAATCCATCTACTATTGATGCAGATCCAAATTCTTCCTGTCAAATTTCCAGACTAGGAGCAGCTGAAGTGATTGTGCCAGGCTCATGCACGACTTACTTTCAAAATAGAACTCGAATCAGCCAAACAGACCCAAACGAACAGTTGTCCAGAATCTGCTATGACGGGCGATCGATTAAGAAAAATTCTAATAAAAACTTGAGGGGCAGAATCTTTTCTTTACACAATGCAGACATATTTTTAACTATTCTGATCTATGGCTAACACGAATTGACGGGCTGCTTTGCGTTTCACAGGGCATCGAAAAATGACGAAGAAGCACTTATAAAACATGCATAGGCGCTGAAGATGCTAAAGACGGCAAAAAGTCTGTCGCTGTAAATTTTGCGTATGGCATCGCTTTTTATTCCCTAGATTTTGAGCTAGTTTAAACGCGGCAAGCGCCATACTTTCCCGGAGCCATTAAAGACAGGATTGTCCTATGAATAACTTATAATGAATACAAACGTGTGATCAGATCATCCAGGACACCGAAGCAAAGTACAGCATTTTCTGACATCGCGTTAGAGTTTGACGTTGTTATCACACCCTCACTTAGCAAGGCTGATTGGCAACATATCAGTCAAAATTAGCAATATATTACGAAGCGTGCTTCATCATTCAACATATCCAGAAGCAAGAATGACGGCTCTATGGAATTTTAGTTTTAGTGCCGCAGCAAGATCGCATATAGGTATTTTTATTGCAGTGTGAAGATGAAGAACCAATCAAAAGAGGGAAGTGAAAAGTTTATTAATCCTAAAATAACGAACGTACAAAGTTCGATGGAAGGGTATAGTACTAACCAAAATTACGCTTATCGGGCTTCGAACTTATCAGCATTTTGACGAAAATAAGATCATGGTTTGGGGGGGTGGGAGGTGTAGGAAGTTCCACAGTCGCCTTGTGTTAAAGATCTACACCTTCACAGTGTTAGGCTCGATGATTATTTTAACAACAAAATACGGTTTATGGATTGACCTAGGTCGACAGAGGATAATCAGTTGCATGGAAGTGGGAGAACAGTTAAGACGGAATAACAACATTCAACAAATTGATTAAAAGAAAAAAAGATGGCGCTAAACCAGTTAATGTACATTTGTTTTTTTAATGATATGATGCCAGCTCTGAATATTCAGATAACAGATTATAAAGATATCAATACTAAATATTTTTTATTTTTAAAAAAGAGTTGTTAAGCATTATCCAAATGTACCTGCAGCGCCCAGTGTCGCCGAAAGAAGGGAGCGTAGAAACCCCTGACATAAAAAACCTTTAGATTAACAAACATTACGCAATGCAGCAAGTACTAGAGCAGACTTTCCACATACCGCAAAAACCCAAACGAAGGATTCTGCTGCCTTTAATGCTGTTAAATGTTAATACTGAAACATCAACTATTAGTGCTCTATCAGGCAGGAAACAAGTGTAGGCCTCTTAGCAACAGGGTAGGTGCCGCCCGCAGCTTTACCCTCTAGGCGGTTTGTCTACTTGACTCTTGGCCTGTGTTCATTTTGCTGTAAGTGCAGCTAGCAAAAAATAAAAAACTATACTCCAAAAGCACACAGCTTATGGTTCAACTAATAACCAGCTCCACTTGTTCGTACAAACTGACACTTAAATAAAGCGCTAGTTGACTCAAACATCACGGATGAAGAATTTATTCGTTTAACAGGCCGATTTTGATGACTATAAAAGACAAAGTTTGATCTTCAAAAAAGGCACGTGCAACGTTTTTCTCACCAGCCAGACACGATCAGATAAAAAGGATGTTTACCAAAAAGTACCCGAGACATTAAACTCTGTTCTAAACAGCTCACATTAACAACATCAAAGGGCGTTTATACTTTAGTTTATGGAGACCAAGCACAAAAGCCCGTTGATATTGATTCTGATTAAGACGCTTTGAGTCGTTGCTATTTTTTTTTTTTTCAATTTAAATAAATAGTTTCAGTTGTAAAGAAAACTCCACATGCTGGCATATGACGGACCGGACGACTTGTTTGAAGAGTGCTTAAGGGAGAGCGTTTGTCAAAAGCTTTAAATGATATAATCTAGAAGTCATTGATCCAACAAACGTACAGGCACGTGTGTCTCATGTTGCTATTTCTCAAGATAAGGTTAAACTAAACAATAGACCCGCCATTACAAGTAATGTTAGCTGTTTTAATCACCGACTATCTAACAATAAATGAGAAAATCTAGAAGTATGGGGTCTCGATCAACAACAGGTTATTTTTCTCATAAATGACTCTCTAACCCTGGCATGGGCAGACCAACTGCTTACCACAGTTTGTGGGCCGCTGAAGAAGCCAAAATGAGAGGCTTCTGGTGGTCAGAGGGCGAAAGTCTCCTAGAGATCAGATTAAAACAGTCTAAGTATGAGCCGATTGTAGGCAAGTTTTACATTTCACATAACTCCAGCATTAGTCGCAAAAAGAAGCAGTTTAAACCATAAAGAATTCAGAAAACAATGGTTTTATGTGGGATTCTGTGTTCTTGCAAGGCTGATTCATTACCGCAACCACCGCCGCGAGAGTATCTAATATGACTTACATCATGATCTTAACTTTAGCGGAATATCCTTTCTGTTTTTAGACGTCGGACAATATTGATCAGTTGGAAGACCAAAACAAACCAAACTGTTCAATGTATTACCTGTCTGAGAACAACCAAATTTGGTGCCTATTAGAGTGTCTAAAGACGCCCCAACAATAGGCGATCGGCCAAAAGCCAGTGGATTACTCCTAATGTCTTCGCCAACACGGGTTGCTAACATTACGCATGATTACGCACAATGGCGTAGACTAATGCAGCCTTACATCAAAAGATGGGCACAAAAAGATTCTGTAGAAAATGTTTAACAGTATTCCATCCTTTCACAAGCCGGGCTTGAACATAATATAACATAGGTAAAAGGTTCTGTCGACTGTAATACAGTACTAATTACGCCCCCCACCAGGATCTAAAGTTCGTTTTACGAACTGGACAAAACTGCAAACAAGTCCTACGTTATTTCGCCGACTTCGAGTCGCTTATTGTTCCTTCTGGAAGGGCCGGCGCCCAGAGACTTCCTAAAAACAGCTTAGTTGTGAGTAATCATCAGATTTGCTCATATTGCCTTCATTGTTGTTTCAGGTCGGATGGCGCCATTTGGGAAACCCAGAATTGTTTATAGAGAACCGATGTTGCTGCAAAATACTTTTATAAACACATGCAGCAATTGCGTTAACGCCTGTTCTAAATAATCAGAAATTTATCTGAAATCAGAAGCTGACGCCAAAGACCAACAACAGTATGACTCCAGCCACCATTGTTGGATTTGTGGTTTAGAATAATGGCCAACAGCGAGAAAAGCCCAACTCCGACAGTAAGAGACCCTGATCACATTAGCGGAAAGTTCAGAGGAAGCAGCTCACCCCAGCTGCAATCTTTCAACTAAAGTTTGAACTAAAGACATGGAAGCTGCCCTCTTCTTTCATAATTGCGAGGTTACCGACTCTATCTTTTAATGCCACGCAGTAGGCACCGACTCCAGCGACTCCAGCGACTCAGCGACTCCACCGCCTTTCAGGGTAACTGCATTGCCACAGTCATCAGAACAAGGTCATGTGTTTCACTTTAAATAACATGTCTTTTTATGACTCTATGCCACACCTGATGGGATCATTAGACGTCACTGGCTTGTCCTTAAAGTCAGCCATACACAGACGAAATATTTTGCCCCAACTCTTGTTAGGACAGGGCGTTTACCCTTATGCGTCCTGAAACAGTTGGCAAAGGTTTGACGAAGATACACTTCCCCCTAAAGGCGCGTTCTTTTCTAAGTCTTAGAGGAAAGGACATCAGTGATTCTGATTACAGCATGCTCAAGACGCCGGCAGAAGATAAGTGTAAAACGCTGGGAGACTTTCATTGATTTATCCTTGCTGGCTGACGTATGTTTGTTGGCGGACAATTTTTGGAAAATTACGAAAGACCTGCATGAAACATTCTTGCCTGGGATCCCGCGCATTACATTTCTGCGCCCGGGATGAGTTGGGATGCTTTCTTAAGTTTACTGGCGTACAGATGATATTGTCAGATTTACCAATGGATCAGATGTAATTGAAAAACGGATTGCGTGGAGGAATTAGTATGGCGTCGCATCATTACTGTAAAGCAAACAAACAAATACTAGATGATTATGATCCAAGTTAAAACGTCTATAACTATCTCAAGTATTTAAGATGCAAAACAATCTGTCTGGTTGGCTATGGCGCAATCACTGTCCATTACGTTAACTTTAAAAGTACATGGTGGGTATTCCAAACATTCAAGATTTTGTTGACCAACTGCATACTCTTACAGCCGATCGTAAAAGAGGTATATTCTAGAAGTAGACTTAGAATTATCCTCATGAACTCCATGACCTACATAATGACTACCCATTCGCAGCAGAAAGTCTAAAGATGATCCAACAGAGCCACCTAAACTTGTGCTAATCTTCCGAGACCAAAAACAAAATTATGTCTGCCATTACAGACTCTTACAATTTTATTTACGACATGGTTTGAAGTTGACAGCTGTTCATCGTATAATCGTTTTGATTCAAGAACGTTCATGAAACCATACATCATGAACGAAACATGATCTCAGAACTACATCCACAGGATGCTTCAGAAAAAGACTTTTTTAGCTGATGAACAACAGCTGTTTTGAAAAGACTATGGGAATCCACACAAGTGTAAAGATGTCGTTTGGTCACCAAAGAGACGAAGCATTAAGCTGACTTCAAAACCTGATTATCAGGACTTTAGAAGATATCAATGGATGGGCTTTTTGGGCATATGATGAAAAAAAAGAAGTTCAAATTTGGATAAGCGTTTTATTGGGTTTACTGTTTCGAATTATCAAAGCTTTTGATGTTAGAATTTCTTTATGACTACTTTTAAACCCTCGTATCCAGGTCCAGAGTACTTTCCACAGATACAGTATAGTGTGTTATAGATATCCACTGAAGACATCTATAAAGACGTGGAATTAGAAGTAGCTAAAGGGCCATGCGGGATGGTGCGACCACATCTGATTAACCCTCAAGATTCGCCTTTGCATTCGTTCTGTTACAAGAGGTTTTAGGAAAGGATGAAGGATGAATTATCTGGCGGGGGTTGATCAAGCGAGTTTGTTGGGTTAAGGTAAAAAATGACAGTAATTTCGAGCCAGGAGAAAAACCATTAAGAAAGCCAAAGGGATTATCTCGCAGTGTTGTGCAGTCAAACATATCACATGACAAACTTACAAAGAAGCATTGTTCAATAAACTACTTTTCATCATGACAACGTGGAAACTACGATTAATCTACATGAGATCAACACACACTGTTGTAACAAAGAGATCCTTAGATAGAACAAACCGCACAACGAGTATTTGTTATTCCAGAGTTTTCATATGCCATTGGGGCACTGGGAAAACGGCCATAAAATACTTTCTTCGTCCGCGGGTTTATATTTTTCCTCAGTTATAATATAAGCTCAATTATATTCATTATCCAAATTCAGCTAAATCTTTTTTCAGGGTTTGCTTGATGTGCTCGAATTTTTTTTTATTATTTCTAGATATTCTTTATCCCATATTTGATAATCAAAATTTGGCGAATTTTGGGGCTCTGTAGGTGATCTGGATGCATTGCCTGTGTCGTGTGAGCCCTCACCACATGGCTTTCTTAATAGTAGAATTGTATCATATTGATTCCCGTATCAAGTCCAAGGTCTCTTCCTTTTTCATTCTTTGTTTGTTCTGTGCTTCCTTCTGCGCTTCCATTTTATGTAATTAAAAAATTAATTATGCAACTGGAACTGTGTCTGGTGGGATTATCTGCAGTTCTTCCTTCACAAAGATCTTTGCGGAGTGGATGTTTTGTTGTGTCAGTTTCTCGTAAATCATCCACGGGCGGATTCATTTTTACAATTCTTTTTATTTCAGAGGATCAACATCAAATGGATCTGTTGCCTGATGCGACGTGTCCCTTTCTGCTACCCCCGGTAAATAAAGGGGTACCTTACTTTTGAACAAACGGTAATCGTTTGTGGTGTACTGGAGTCTTCAGTAACCATTTATTGTTTGTTTTTTATGATTGCTTGTACTGGTTTTTGCCCTTTTAAATTCTTCATTATTTCATTGCGCGCAAAACTGAGGGCAGTCTTCTAACCATTCTGTGTTTCGAGAAGTGTCAATCAGCTCTCTGTGATACTGGTAGGAGGAAAAAGGCTTTCAGATAACTGTTTGTTAAAGTTTTCAACTAAGCCTGTGATCTGTGAACTCCTGGAATGCTCTTTTCCTGGTAACCTCTATGTTTTAACAATAATTGATTCACTTGGGCCTTTAAATTCTTTTCCATCATCGACTTGAATCATGCGAGGATAGTCAGCGGGCCTCGTTGGTTATATCAGGTGTATGGCCACAGCAACAGCAGAAGCACTCTTTTGTGTTAATGGCTCAACATCTTTGAAACTTGAAGCTATGTTCAATGACTGTGAGTGCGTTACTTGATCTTTTTCGTCTAATCGTTATTATGGGGTAAATATAGAAGGTCATTTGATGGGTGTCGTTCGTATTGTATTCAACAAAGTGTGGTCCTTGTATTGTTCTAGGTGCAGGTAAAATAAAATTTGCCAAATCGCTTGTTTAGATAACCATTCCTTTGCTGTTTTTGTTCACTGATCCCGCTGCTTGCTAGCTTTTTTATTGGTTGTGTTACCTTCCAAATCTCCTATTGGGCGAATATTAGATTTTGTTCCTTTTTATTCAGCTCAATTATATGTGCAACAAAATACACAACGGTCATACCAAGACGATAAACATCGAATTCTTGCATCTTTTGTTTTTCTGATGGTTGTAAAAGGTCACTGAAATTTGGTGGGGGTAAATGTCTCGAGTGGTTTGCCTGTTACAAGATAATATTTCTTTATTTTTGCTTGATCAACCTCTTTAAATGTGTAAGCCGCATGTCCCTGTTTTTTCAGTTTTATCGTAATAAAATCTAACTGCTCAATTTCTGCTTTCATAGTAATCTTGTGCGGCTGCTAGTGCACCATAGCTTTTTTATTGTTATGTCTTTTTCGCTCACCGTGATCTGCAGTTTACTAAATGCGTAATTACTTTCCGCCTAAAAGCAAGCGCATTCCCTACTGCGCCGCCTTCATCATTACGAATGAAGCCTTTTTAAAAAATGTATTTTTTTTTTTTATACATAGTCTGATATGTCAGGAAGTATTCCTTGCTAACTAGAAAAAATCTTTCGTAGCAAACGAAAGCTGTATAAAGCAATTAGCTTTGCTGAGTCTTCAAAGCCTAGCATGCCAAGATCTGCTGGTTTAATTTTGTAGCAGGTCTTTTACCAAGCATTGTGTATCCTAACTTAGGCCTCCAATAAACAGCCAGATTGTATACAAGGTTGGTAACAGTTTTTTCGGTGGCTCATTTTTAAAAAAATAAAATAATTATAATTAATAAAAAAACATGAACGGCGATGATCTACTAACATTCCTGAACTTGTGATTACAAATGAACAAGTTGATGACCAGCTGTTATGCAAAAAAAGAAAGGATGTATTCTTTGGCAGCATGCGGAAAAAAACACTACCGTTACTCGAAAATGAATTCAGCATAGAACAGATTCAACCGATGTCGCCACAAGACATTGTAACGTATCATAACCGGTATGAAGCACAACTAGGATCACGAATGGTAAAAGTGTTGGGCAACGGTTCTTAGTTTGTACACCTAAACTAGTAAGTAAAATTTTGCGCCTATTGATCTGAACAAGACTTTATGTATGATTTAAGCAGGATCCAGTTTTAACAAAGTCATTAGAGTCTTCTAGGATGTGATCTATATACAAGATTTGGAACATTATTGTTGCCGCTAATCATGGGAATTACTTACTTATAATCATATAGATTTTGTTTCCCTTAAAAATGATCGTGCCAGAAAATCAGCAGAATCAGAAAACATTGAATAGGTGGAAGAAAGTGACCAGTAAAAGCCTTGGGCGTCGTTGCCCGCAGGAAAAAAAATTAGAGAGTGGAACAAACAAAAGAAAAATTACAGTTCGTCACAGATTATAGCCCATAATGCAAAAGTGCTAGAAGCCGCAGTCAGTTGTTTCAACGCCAGCTTATAAAAACACCAGAACAAGTTGATTCAAGACCTACAACAACAACAGGGCTGGCCTCCCCCGCCAAAGTCATCATGGAATTTCTTAAAACAATTGTCATTTTTGGCTCTGCATTGCCGTTGGGGGCGGTTTATTACGGTTATAAAATATATAAACAAACGCCAGCAAAACCCAATGCAGTCAAAAAAAATTCAACCACTAAATACAGAAGCGAACACAAAAGCATGCCCGAACCGCAACAACACAGTTTATTTTGATCCATTTCAGATGCAATAATACTTTACGACCTTAATAAATAATTTATAAGTTGACTTGAATAAGAACTTGGTTGTTACTTAGAGGATGACTTAGTTCTGAACTTGAGGTTGCCTTCAGATAAGAACTTGAGGTGACTTGACTCAAGCACTTATTAAGAACTTGAGGTGCCTTACTTAAGAACTTTAATTAAGAACTTGATTTCCCCCCACAGCCCCCCCCCGGGTTGACTTGATTAGAACTTAATTAAGGACCTTGGGGCGACTTAATTAAGACTTAATTAAGGGGACTTGGGGGTGACTTGGGTGGTAAGGTGACAAGTGTCTCAAAGAAAAAAAAATGGAACTGGAGGCCATTGCTTTGTGACTGAAACAGCGTTGTGTCTCGCGCGCACCTCAATCAACTAGGCCAAGTGATCACATAGGGGTGGTTTTGGCCTAGTTTGCGCCTAAGCTTTGCAGGGCTGTGGGAGCAGGCACGCTAGGCTTGCAAACTGGCTTTGGCCAGCGTTTACGCAGTTACTGTGTAGCTGAGCTTTTATGGCGGCTCTAATCGCCAGTAGTAGTCATCCGTCATTGTATCTTGGGAGCATTTATATGGAGCTAGTGCTGGCTACACACTACTCCTCTCCCTACGGTAGATGTACTAAGGTCTGCCTCACCCCTATCTATTTGTTTGCCAGACACTCCCGAAAATCGCCGACAAGCCCCGCTCTTTATCTCTCCTTTACTAAAAGTTCTTTACTGTCGGCACCAGCCAAGTTAGGGGTGTGGACCCCGTTTCATTTACCTTTCTCATAATACCCAGTGACAAAGACACCCAGGTCGGTT
This sequence comes from Conus ventricosus, assembly GCA_018398815.1. Taxonomy (NCBI): domain Eukaryota; kingdom Metazoa; phylum Mollusca; class Gastropoda; order Neogastropoda; family Conidae; genus Conus; species Conus ventricosus. The sequence continues at coordinate 14,236 of JAFLJL010018826.1, read as the reverse complement.
AACCAAACAGTGGCGCAGGCACTATTGATTATAGATGACTGTTCGGCAAAACTTAGAGAAACAGTTAAAGACTGTAGTTTTTATTTTCACATGAAAGCAGAGACGCATTTGATGCATGTTTGCACGAAAAAATGATGTATGAAAATTAATCAGGAAAAAACGCAGCAGGCTTCACCCCCCCCCTTAAAATCTGAAAAGTTTCAGTCAATAGTATTGAAAACTGATAATCCTACACCAGTATGCATGTTGTAGGGTTTACTAGGGAGAGAAACTAATAAATACCCATCCTAGGGCAACCGCCCGAAATTGTTGAGGGAGGTTGAGCTGGATTGGTAGTATTAGTTCTCTATTCTCTATACATATCTGCTTTTGATCTGAAAAAAAAAGTTTTGCTTTCTTTTTCAACGAAGCATATTCGCAATCATTGTAGCGGGTTTTTGCTCGTGTTTATTTTTTCAGAAGCAACACTAGAAAGATAAAATTATGACTTTTTCTTTCCATGTAAAGGAAATATTACAGCTGTCTTCCGTTGCAAACAACACTATTCTGACCACGTACGAACACACAACACACACACACACACACACACCCCACACACACAAACACACACACACCACACACCCACACGCCCCACGATCACAACCACCCGCACGCACTCACGCACGCACGCACGCACGCACGCACGCACGCACGCACGCACGCACGCAACACACACTCACACACACACACACCACAATACTTCACGCACAGACGTGCGCATGCACGCCCAACCGCACACACCACACACACACACACACACAACACACACACAAACACACACAACCACACACAACACACACACACACACCACACACACACACACACCACCCTCCCACACCCACTAATTTTGTTTAAAAGAACCACTCTCTCTCCACACAGGGGCATACGTTATACACACCCACACCATATATATAATATCTATATATATATATATTCTTATATATTATATTTTATATATATTATATATAATATATCTATATATATATATTAAAATGAAAGTTTGAAGTGGAGTTAAAAATAAACACATGTATCCTGCGTTGGGTCCCTGGCATTCTCTCCATGTACAGGAAGGTTGATTTAATTTTTTGGTGATAAAATGTTTATTGCTCCTTTTTTTTTTTTTTAAAAACTGAATACTCTCTCACGTGGATGTCAGATATGTCAGCTCTGACAATCTGTCATTTGAACCTTAGTAGTGGAATGTATACAGTGAAATCGTACATAGCTACAACTGAAATTGATATATGAACATGTTATATAATGTATTGCCTGCCGTCAAACAAACACACGTGTACCAAAACCTAGTTAAAGTGTGAACTTTTACATTTTTGTCCCTTTTTTATCATAGTTTTCCCTGTAGCAGCAGCACCAGCTGCATCATCATCATGATCATCATCATCATCATCATCATCATTATCATCATCATCATCATATCATCATCATCATCATCATCATCATCATCATCATCCTCATCATCATCGTGATGATGATAGTGATGACGATGGTGGTGGTGTCGATGTTGAAAATGATGATGAAGATTAAGAACACTCAACACGCATAATCAGATGAATGCCCAAGATGAGCACAGTTCTCCTGAGCACACAGACCAATAAAGAAGCAAGCTAGAAGAAAGAAAAATGCACACACAAAAACACACCATGACCATCCTCTCGCGCAAGACGCAGCCGCACCACCAC
>JAFLJL010018826.1:0-7500 GCA_018398815.1 Conus ventricosus | reverse complement strand
GCATGCTGTGTGACCGCTGCTGTTGTTGGCAATAGTGGGTCACTTCCTTCCATGTGCGGGCCGTCGTCTGTCGCTCTCTGAGCTCTGCTTCCTTGTCAACTATAGTTCACATCTGGACGTTGGTCGGCCGACGATGGACGTCAGCGTAACTGGCATCTTTCGCCCCACCAAAAGGCTGTCTTCAGGGCCACCTTCTTCGTGCTCGGGTGGCGATGGTCCTGTGCAGCGTGAGGCCGCCTCAAAGAGTTTAAATCTCTGGAGCGCTGCACGAGACTCTTGTATTCTGTGGTCCACGCAGACTACGGCCGAGGGGGCAATTTTTCAGCCCAACCCTTGAGGGGCCCCCCCATGCTCTGATCTTAACAGCGTGGTATTCCAGGCCACGGTGCCTGGCGTCTTGAGCGGCCCAAAATAAAAAAACACTGGGGACTGCTGCTTCAGCGCCACTGTGCTGTCCAGGCTTCACCGTGTCTGTGAAAGCTCTATGACGGCCCGACAATACGTCTCCTCACTGCGATGGCTCACCGCCATGGCACAACGTGAGAAGCAGTAGCACTATCATCATCACACAACGTGTCACGTACTGCAAGGTGTCTTCATCCTCTCGGTATGCCCCCGTTCTGCCACCGTGCCCTGCCTGCCGGATGAAACAACAGCAGACGATAAATTCACCATCACTGTGATGTCTGTGATGTCTAATACGCTCATTTCTCACATCAGAGCGGAGTAATAGTTTGTGGCTGAAATACTCAGGGCAGGCCCGAGACAGCCCGAGCGAGAGAAAAAAAAAACCAGCGAGAGAAAAAAAAAGCGATAAAGGAGAGACAGCAGGCTCCCCCATCAACCCCCAACCACCCCCTCATCTCTCTCTCTCTCTCTCTCTTCTCTCTCTCTCTCTCTCTCTCTCTCTCTCTCTCTCTCTCTCTCTCTCTCTCTCTCTCTCTCTCTCTCTCTCAGTCCGTGTCTCCGCCTCTGTCTGTCTGTCTGTCTGTCTGTCTGTCTGTCTGTCTGTCTGTCTCTCTCTCTTTCTCTCTCTCTCTCTCTCTCTCTCTCTCTCTCTCTCTCTCTCTCTCTCTCTCTCTCTCTCTCTCTCTCTCTCTCTGTCCGTGTCTCGCCTCTGTCTGTCTGTCTGTTTCTCTCTCTCTCTCTCTCTCTCTCTTCTCTCTCTCTCTCTCCTCTCTCTCTCTCTCTCTCTCTCTCTCTCTCTCTCTCTCTCTCTCTCATTTCGATCCTATCATCTTGCATTGCACTTTTTGCCTGATTGATCTGTGACGATTGCCTGTCGGTAATCAGCCTCCTCTTCCCCTCTTTCACTGAGCATTGTGTCCACAACTCTGTTGATCTTTGTGTTCAAGGCTCTGCGAACAGTCTGCTGAAACTTAACACCCGTGACTAACTCCGAAATAAGACCATGTCGGTCCAACAGGTTGACGTGTTAATAATGTATATATGATTCATTCATATTGTATTGAAGCTGTCCAAATGTAACTCTTAGAAAATCCCTCTTGCAGACATTCGCGCACATGCTGGCAAGCGCTCGCCGGAGTGTGTGTGTGTGTGTGTGTGTGTGTGTGTGTGTGTGTGTGTGTGTGTGTGTGTGTGTGTGTTGTGTGTGTGTGTGTGTGTGTGTGTGTGTGTGTGTGTGTGTGTGTGTGTATTATTACATAGTTATAATCAGGTCTGAGTATGATAATGAGTGAAACCATAAGATGAATATAACCATGATAATTTTGAGTGACATTTTGTTCTTGTCTTTTATTTTAGTTTCAAAAACTGAGTGACTGAGGGCGGAAAATGAAGCCAAATTTAGACAGAGAGGGGGTTAGCTACCGCCAAGGACACATACAAATAAAGTACAGGACTTTTATTTTAGGCCTAGAAAGGCAGATTAAAAAAAAAAACATGGCATAATTTTAAAGCAAACGCATGGATTATGACAGCGTAGACAAAACATCAAATAGACATCCTAAAATATGTCACCTACAATCTCTCACCAAATTCATCACGACAGTGGAAAAAAGCAAATGATGCAGCCATATTTCCAAATCCATATTATCCTAATAAAGCATGCAGAGTGCAGGCCAAGCAAACACAAAAATGTAATTCATAGACATGATTTTTTTCCCTACATTAATCTTCTTTTAATGTTATACATGGGGACCATTTTCTCTCGTAGTTAGCATAATTCATCGCCATCAAGTGCGTGTGTTTCTTCATTTTATCCACCATTTTCAATGGCAGTTTGCATAATTCATTGTCCATCAAGAGGATATTTTTCTTCATTCTTTGCATGATATCATCATACCACTCAGCAGTCGCCTGGTATGTAAAGCACGTGATAATGTTCATTTTATGTCTAAAAGCCCGCTCCTTCTGAAACGTTAAGCTTATTTTATTTTGTTTGGTTAATTCTACACTTATTGATACAATTTTATCTGCAAACACAATCAAATCAAATATATCAATTGTTTTTGTTTTGTTATCAATGCTAAACGATGCAATCTTCGTATTAAGAAGAATCTTTCACAAAATGAACCCTCGATGATTTTTAGATCATTTTGCTAGAAGGAAGTCAAGTGCTGATTGATAGCATATTTGTGACATAGATAACACATGTTACTGTTAATGAAATGCATTTTAACGTTGTTCATTACTAAAACCCTATGGCATATTCAAAGCTGGTGCCACCCTATTTGTATTTTTTTTTTTTAAAGAAACCAGAATGTTTAGAAGTTCTGAGTTGTTATGTGTGATGCCGTGTGTCGCTGTGGCAATGTCTGCTGTTGTTATGTACGAAGTCGTATGGTGTTGTGTGTAATGTCATGTGTGGTGTTGTGTGTAATGTCATGTGTGGTGTTGTGTGTAATGTTATGTGTGGTGTTGTGTGTAATGTGTGGTGATGTGCATGGTGTCGTATGTGTGATTATGTGTTCTGTGACGTGTGATGATCTTTTGTTGCATGTGAGTCGTATGTACTTATGCATAATTTCGTATGTTGCTGTGTGTCTACGAATTTGTCCTCTCCTCTCTCTCTCTCTCTCTCTCTCTCTCTCTCTCTCTCTCTCTCTCTCTCTCTCTCTCTCTCTCTCTCTCTCTCTCTCAGATTTGAGTTCGAAAAAGATGACAAAGGAATTTTTCTTTACTGAAAAATAAAAGGGATTTCTCATGCTTTCTCACACATTACGAGAAAACGAGGGGGAGGGGGAGGGGGGATGGAAGAAGGGAGGGGAGGGGGAGATCCCTCACGCTTTCTCTTATTTGCAGGAATACATAGCAGGGAAAGTCCATGCTTTTTCGAATCCCCAAACATTTCCTCCAAGTGTGAGAAATTCCGAGGAGTAAGGTCCGGGAGGGGGGAGGGGGGCTGTATTAGGGGCTTAGAAGCGGGGAGGGGATGGGAGGAGATGGGAGTAGAGAGGGCGCAGGGTACGCTTCGTGACAAGATGATTGTGATAAAGACTGGACCAACACCAGGCTGGTGTATCTGAACGCATTAACAATAATGATAATACTCAATGGGGGCTTAATCTTATTTAAGCCCTAAGCTCTTACAAATGCAGAAAAGATGAAAGAAAACATAAATGAAACCAAAAAGAAGATAAATATTGCAATAAGTATTATGCATCTACAATCAAGAGTGCATATTAATACACTTTCACGCCCGCACGCGCCCCCCCACCCCCCTCCCACACACACACACTGTATCACAACAACGCACACAACAGCATGAGCGCGCGCGCGCACGCACATACACACACACACACACACACACACACACACACACACACACACACACACACACACACACACACACACACACACACACACATACACACACACACACACACACACACACAACACACACACACCCCACACACACACACACACACACCACACAACTATATATATATATATATATATATATATATATATATATATATAATATATATATATATATATATATATATATATAATATATATATATATATATATATATATATAAACACACACGTGCGCGCACGCGCGCACACGCGCACACGCACACACACACACACACACACACACACACACACACACACACACACACACACACACACACACAAGTCGCAAAGTAAATTGATGGTGAAGGGAAGGGGAAGAAAGAACTGCTATTGGTAGGTGAAGAGGGGTGTTTGAAGAGATGCATTCAGTAGCGCTATGACAGGACAAAGGCTGGAGGGGGGGGGGGGGGGGGGATTCATGACAGTTCGATGTGTAGAACCTGCCCTTGTTTCTGTACACTTTTGCTTCATTCCAATGACGGACGTTCCAACATAGAAAACAGTCTCCAGTTAATTGTTTTGTGGGGTCAGATACAGATGCTGTGTCCAGAAAGTATTTGGAAGGACACAACAAAGCACCACACAGACATTCCAAAAGTTGGCGTCACGACTTGAATTAACGTGAAGGTTATTTGGTATTGATGGACGCAACTTTACGTTTGTAAGCGGTTTGCAACATCACCTTACCTTACAAACAGTTTCACATCTCGTCTTTCTCTGCATCCTGCTCGAGGATTTGCAATCACCCAAAACTCTTTATATGAGTGATACACACCACACTCAAGATACAACGATTGAACGATGCTGAAACATTAGCGCATTGATGTCGATTTAGTGTCCTGGGCTGGCCACATCGTCAGAACGCCAGATAGTCGACTGCCGAAACAACTGATGTACGGAGAACTGAGTCAGGGCAAGCGCAAAGTTGGGGGGCAGAAGAAACGTTTCTAGGACTGCCTCAAAGTGTCCCTCAAAGGCCTGGACATCAACGTCAACACGTGGGAGTCGCTTGCCCTGGACCGCCCAGCTTGGCGAAGCAGCATCACAAAGGGTGCATGTACATCAGAGAAGAGACGCACAGCAGAAGCTGAGAGAAAGCGAGCCGCGCGCAAGGCCAGAGCTACCTCCACCTCCACTGTAGCACCCACCCACATGTGTCCCACATGTGGGCGTTCCTTCCGGGCCCAGATCGGCCTCACCAGCCACCTGCGGACCCACACTCAGCAATCTTCCATCTGAGATTGAAGTCATGGTCATCTTCGAAATCGAAGGACGAACAACAAAAAAGAATCCTGGCCAGAGAGACGGCATACAGAGGGGGCCACAGTTCCTTCATCGTCAGCTACAGAGGCAAAGCATGATTTATCAATTTTCATGGGAGAGAAGTGGCTGTAAAAATAGCAGTGCCATTATGCTGTCCTCGTCCTATGAAATAAAGCCCAGTGAGCCATAGCTCCCCGTCTCTGGACAGCCTGAGGAACGCGTTGTTTCCCACCTTCTGTGGCACAGCGGGTAATCTATGAAGGAGAGTCAAGTGCCGCTAACTGGTGCTGAAACTTTGTCCGCGGTTGTCTGGCGTTTATGTATTCTTTGGATGGTGCTCAATGACAGAACGACAAAGATCTAGACACTGCAGCCAAGTACATGTAATAGTCAGTGTGTGTGTGTGTGTGTGTGTGTGTGTGTGTGTGAGTGTGTGTGTGTGTGTGTGTGTGTGTGTGTGTGTGTGTGTGTGTGTGTGTGTGTGTGTGTGTGTGTGTGTGTGTGTGTGTGTGTGTTGTGTACGTATGTGTTGTGTGTATTTGTGTGTTTGTCTGTCTATTTGGGTGTGTCTGTGTGTGTGTCTGTATTTGTGTTAATTACGGCGATGACATATTCAGTCAACACGTCCAGCACGTCAAGCATGCACGCAGGAAGGGAGCGTAAATCTTACTTGAGCTCTGAACAAAGGCATGGCGTCTTCGCTCAGCGCGTTCCCATACAGTAAATGCCGCAATGGCGCGTGTTTAGTTTCTTGAAGCAGGAGAACAGAAAGCACTTGCAGCCATGAGATGATTTGTTTTACATCCCTGAGCTTGACACCCGATGAAACAACAGCTGCATAGAATAGAATAGTTTTCTACGTTCATGCAATCCACAGATGCTGACAGGGACTGTATTGGCACCGCCTCAAGCAAACTTAGCAATACAGTTTACTGCTGCATTTTGCATGCATCCAAAACACATTTCGAAACGTGCGCTAAAGGAGGTTATTTTTTTGTATGTGTTATTACCTGCCTTTGTTGGTGGCACTTTAGTAGTCATGAAGTCGTCGTGGTCAGTTCCTGGGTTTGTTACCCCCAAAGAGCTCACCACTTCACTGTTACTTCTATCGCTGATGATTCTTTGAAGTAAAGTTGTTGACACAGATTTCTTTTTTTTACCCAGTTGTCCTTGATATGTCTATTATCATCAAAGACAAAATGTTAAACTAACCATGTACTCACTCAGTCTCTGTCTCTGTCTGTCTGTCTGTCTGTCTGTCTGTCTGTCTCTCTCTCTCTCTCTCTCTCTCTCTCTCTCTCTCTCTTCTCTCTCTCTCTCTCTCTCTCTCTCTCTCTCTCTTTCGAAAGTTCGAGTTATTTATGGGAAATTTGTATGTAATTGTTGAACTCACCAAACACATCTGTTACATGTCCCATATTATAATTGTTGGAAATCACACCAGACATATCTTTACATGTCCCATAATTATAATTGTTGGAAATCACACCAGACACATCTGTACATGTCCCATAATTATAATTGTTGGAAATCACACCAGACACATCTTTACATGCCCTATAATTATAATTGTTGGAAATCACACCAGACACATCTTTACATGTCCCATAATTATAATTGTTGGAAATCCACCAGACACATCTTTACATGTCCCATAATTATAATTGTTGGAAATCAAACCAGACACATCTTTACATGCCCTATAATTATAATTGTTTGAAATCACACCAAACACATCTTTACATGTCCATAATTATAATTGTTGGAAATCACACCAGACACATCTTTGCATGTCCCATAATTATAATTGTTGGAAATCACACCAGACACATCTTTACATGTCCATAATTATAATTGTTGGAAATCACACCAGACACATCTTTACATGTCCCATAGAATTGTTATAAATCACACCAGACACATCTTTGCATGTCCCAAAGAATTGTTGGAAATACACCAGACACATCTTTGCATGTCCCATAGATTCTTATAAATCACACCAGAAACATCTTTACATGTCCATACAATTGTTGGAAATCGCATCAGACACATCTTTACATGTCCTATAGAATTGTTGGAAATCGCACCAGACACATCTTTACATGTCCCTAATTATAATTGTTGGAAATCACACCAGACACATCTTTACATGTCCCATAGAATTGTTATAAATCACACCAGACACATCTTTGCATGTCCCATAGAATTGTTGGAAACACACCAGACACATCTTTGCATGTCCTATTAGAATTGTTATAAATCACACCAGAAACATCTTTACATGTCCCATACAATTGTTGGAAATCGCACTCAGACACATCTTTACATGTCCCATAGAATTGTTGGAAATCGCACCAGACACATCTTTACATGTCCCATAATTATAATTGTTGGAAATCACACCAGACACATCTTT